>JBAMJV010007601.1:0-219005 GCA_037951105.1 Echinarachnius parma
GCAATAGCCACTAAATCTGACCTATAGCCACTAAATCTGACCTATAGCCACTAAATCTGACCTAAAGCGCTAAATCTGACCTATAGCCACTAACATTAAGGTTAGGGTAAGGGTTAATGTTAGTACCCCTAAAACCCAATACCAACCAAGCGAACTTGAGATAGCTCAGTCGGAACCCTGTAGAATAAATTAGACGTGATTTTGCACACCTGAAGATTGGCTGTGATATATGCTAGAGATCTCTAGCTGGTTCGAATCCTACCTTGGTTCAATGTTTTTTGTATAATTTGCTATTTTTACGGCACTCGACTCAATGTTCGAATTTCGAAGTCGGAAGTTTCGGGTATGCGTGGTCTCTGACCAAGTTGATCATTCACAAGGATTTGCAAACCTGATTGGGAATTTTTTTTTCGCAACCGGTGTGGTGCTAAATCCGTGACCTTCGAACTCCGTACACAGTCGCAAATGCACATGTATGCGCTTAGACAGTTATGGTGCGTGTCTTGCGAAAATCGTGACCATTATTACGCCGCAATTTAATGCTAATACAAAATCGACGCATGTTTTATAAAACCTTTAGATGGCGTGCACATGGAGTTTCTTAATCAACCGTCGGGTTCTGACAATACTTTGTGCCGCAAGCAGCCTCAAGGAGGCATTTTGCATGCTTTATTGGAACGATTTTCGCAGGCTTGTTTACGAGTTCACGCGCATGCGCATTTGAGACTGCGTACGGATTTCGCAGTGCGTACAGATTTAGCGTGACACCGGGCTAGCCTAATTAGAGCTACGCAAATTATGATGGGGCTTCAGGTCCTGAAAGTGTGGGGTGTTTCCCGTCGCGCGCGTCTGGGGGAAAACCACCGATCTCTATTTAGTGGGGGCTCTTAGGTCATGGGGTGTGCACTTCCGGAAAAAAGTGTGAATTTTGGCACACAGATAGTTTAGACCTTCCTCTTCAAGAAATTTGATGGAAGCAATTTTGCACTGCCCATTCTTGGCCGCCATCTTGAATTTCAAAATGGCCACCATCTGGCACCTGTTTTCATCAATATCTCAGCAACTAAAACAGCTAGAGAGTTATTTTTAGTGGCTATACCCACATAATGGGGGCCAACGAATCACCTGAATCGAATATCAAGACTTCAAATGGCAGCCATCTTGAATTTCAAAATGGCCGCCATCTGGCACCTGTTTTTATCAATATCTCAGCAACTAAAACAGCTAGAGAGTTATTTTCAGTGGCTATACCCACATAATGGGGGCCAACGAATCACCTGAATAGAATTTCAAGACTTCAAATGGCAGCCATCTTGAATTTCAAAATGGCCGCCCTCTGGCACCTGTTTTCATCAATATGTCAGCAACTAAAACAGCTAGAGAGATATTTTCAGTGGCTTTACCCACATAATGGGGGCCAACGAATCACGTGAATCACATATCAAGACTTCAAATGGCAGCCATCTTGAATTTCAAGATGGCCACCATGGGAAGCCTACATTAAACTCCATCTCAGAAACTAAAGCCATTGCGGAGTTCATTTCAACTGATATGCCTATCTGTTTGTGGTCAACTTGTAACAATTTACCAATAGATGGAAGCAATTATGCACTTCCCATTTTAACCGCCATCTTGAATTTCAAAATGGCTGCCATCTGAAACCATATTTTCTCCAATATTTTACAAATTAAGACAGCTGCCACGAGTAGCTTATTCAATTATGTATCTCAGAATAAAATCAGTCACTGCATTTTGATGGGTAGCCCATCTTAGGTCGGAAGCAATTCAGCAATGTTGCTGATATTTGATGATATAAAGATAATCTGAACCAAAAAGAAGTCTACTTGACAATTCGATTGATTAAACAAAGTTATCGGGTAGGAGGTAGTTCAAAAGAGAATCAATGAGTGACTAACCTACCTTTGGAGAAAAGCAGTAACATTCATTCGAGCATTATTTGCAAATGTTTCAGTCCCCACTAATGAAAACTAACTAAATGGAAAAACAAAGTTTGAACATTTTGTTGACCATACAAATGTTCACTTCCTAATATTCGGTTCTCATCAACAGCCTTCGTCAGCTGTGCATGACCCGACTGTTGACCTTTTTTACAAAATGATCAATTTTCTGATCGTAGACGTCATCAGGTAGTTTGTTTCGCGCACTGTCTCTGTTCAGTGTGGGTTGAAATGCCAGGATATATACATGCAGATATCTTCCTTCACCCTTTTTGTATTGTGCCACATTTCCGAAATGTAGACCTTTTGCCAGTCCGACCTGATGTGGCCCGTTTTGAGACACTCCAGAGGAACGAATTGGGCGTCGGTGTTCCAAATGTCTGGTCTTGGGAGATCGCTACGTTTCTTTCACTTATGATTCACTGCATAGGACGTGTGTTTGATTCCTTGCAGCCAAATGGCTAGTAGTCCACCCTTTGCATGGAATTACAATGTATATACTACACCCCACAATTATTTGTTATGTTGTCTTAAGGCAGTACTAAGATTTTGTTTTGTGTTCTTGTCGGCTTTAGATACACCCTAATGCCCAATTAAATTGAAATTCAGTTGATTGCATCTGAGATTTCTAATATCTGGTCGGATGAATGTCATTTTGAGCATTGCATGTTCCTCTCAGTTGGGTGATCCTTCTGTAGCTTTTTAAGCCCAAATATAGTTGCAACACACATAATAGAGACTAGTAATATGTTATCATCTGGACAGCCAAGGGATTGGTGATTACAATAATGGAACAAAGTAACAGTCACTCATAATGTTTGTTCAAATAGGTAATTAGAGGTGAAATGAGACATTGGACAGTGTGAGTTGCTTTCCGATAAATCTTAACTTTCAGGCTACAATCAAGTTTGGTCACTATCATGACTTATGAAAGTGTCAAGGAACACTAACGACTTATCATTCCCTTCATTAGGGAACTAAATGTGTACTCCTGCACAAATTGTTTCTTGAGTTTGGGATGAGTGTCATCCATGTAACGGTAACAATACCACCAAATTTGTGGTTTCGGTGCATTGTCAATGTCTATTTATTCAAGGGTTTTATTTACAAATTTCAAAGGATGGGAGTGAGAGGGAATATTATTGCTGCTTCACGAATTTGTTGGTAAAAGATCCATTGTAGCCGATGTATGTGGACCCTGTATGTGTACATGTTCTTGCAGGGGTTAGAAACCTGGCTCACAGACAAACTGGTCCAGACCTATCCTATTATATCTCCTCCTGTGTATTCAGACATGTCACCACGTAGCCAACTCTCGATTAAGCGTAGAAACTAACGAGAGTGGACACGTGGAAGACGAGATATTCGATCATTATGACGTGTCTTTACGTACATTACCTACTTTAGTTGCCATAGACAAGTCAACACTTGAGGACACAATTATCTAGAGTATATATAGGACCAGCATATCTGAATTATATTGTCCTACTCCTGGAAGAATGTCTACGCTGCGCAAACCGATACTTGACTATACAGTGACACTTTTAGCGAGCAGATATTGAACTCCATTTATCCGGACTTAGCGAAAAGGAGGGCATGTGGGCACTTAATTATGGTAGTTTGGAAGATTTACCAGGGAGAAATTCACACAGTTGGTTTATATAACATTTTCGCCTCCAGTCACCCCTGGGCCCTGTCAACATTAGGAGTGACCCATACTTTGTTTTTATCGATCCTTATCAATCCCTTGACACTCTCCACGTGTGGCTTATCTAATTGGGCTTTTAAAATGGGCCAAAGCCAACTAGATAAACCCACACTTAAAAGGACATATCGTTCTACCCTACATCAAGGGTGCCTCAAACGCTCTTTGAAGGAATTTGGAATCAAAGTGTATTACAAGCCGTCAAGAACATTACACCAAATCTTAGCAGCTCATAATGACACGACTGAGAAAAGGAGCATAAATGGGTGGTGTATATGATTCATTAGCATGGACAAACTACAAAAGGATGTTTGCAAGGAATCACATTAAGCAGATACGGAGCTGTCTCTCAAAACCATATTCGTGGAACACTGAAGCAAGAATTCAATAAATACAATGATTTACAAGATGGCTACCACCTGACATTTTAAAAGCAATCCAGGTAATTCAGTGACATCAACATTAAGTATAACCACTCAAATTGATTGTGTTGCAGTGTGATCTGTAATAAAGAGCTTGAGCTGAATACAGTTCCCAGGGTGACCATCTTGAAATGTATGACGACTGTCATTTTAAGACATCTATAAAGTCGATCTACGTCATTAAATGACGCCAACAATGACGGCATAACCTCTGACATTATTATCCAGATGTTATTGTTTCTGAAATATTAACCCTTTGCTTAAATAAAGGAACTGAGTGTGCTATATTATTATGCAAAAAATATATGGGAATGTCAAAATTTTGAAGCGAAAACAAATTTCAGGTGGTGACCATTTTTAAATTGAAGATGGAGGCGAAAATGGCGGCGAAAATGGCACTTGCTAAATTGCTTCCAACCACTCTGGGTGCATCTGACTTGGGTCTTTCAAAACAGATAGGCATATCAGTTGAAATAAACTCTGTAATTGCTTTAGTTTCTGAGATGGACTTAAATATAGGCTTCCCATGGCGGCGATCTTGACATTCAAGATGGCTGCATTTTGAAGTCTTGATATATGATTCAGGTGATTCGTTGGCTCCCATTATGTGGGTATAGCTACTAAAAATAACTCACTAGCTGTTTTAGTTACTGAGATATTGATGAAAACAGGTGCCAGATGGCGGCCATTTTGAAATTCAAGATGGCTGCCATTTGAAGTCTTGATATTCAATTCAGGTGATTCGTTGGCCCCCATTATGTGGGTGTAGCCACTGAATTTAACTCTCTAGCTGTTTTAGTTGCCGAGATATTGATGAAAACATGTGCCAGATGGCGGCCATTTTGAAATTTAAGATGGATGCCATTTGAAGTCTTGATATTCGATTCAGGTGATTCGTTGGCCCCCATTATGTGGGTATGGCCACTGAATTTAACTCTCTAGCTGTTTTAGTTGCCGAGATATTGATGAAAACAGGTGCCAGATGGCGGCCATTTTGAAATTCAAGATGGCTGCCATTTGAAGTCTTGATATTCGATTCAGGTGATTCGTTGGCCCCCATTATGTGGGTATAGCCACTGAAAATAACTCTCTAGCTGTTTTAGTTGCTGAGATATTGATGAAAATAGGTGCCAGATGGCGGCCATTTTGAAATTCAAGATGGCGGCCAAGAATGGGCCCTGCAAAATTGCTTCCATCAAATTTCTTGAAGAGGACGGTCTAAACTATCATTGTGCCAAAATTCACGCTTTTTTCCGGAAGTGCACACTTCGTCCCATATATTGACTTAAGAGCCCCCACTAATTAGTCTATATAGAGATCGGTGGGGAAAACCCATAGGGAAAACCCCGCAAAAAAGCCACACGTTCACGCGCGCGCACGCACGTACGTACGTACGTACACCGTATCGTACATGTATGCGCGGGAATTCCGACTGGAGCTGCTTGGACGTGGTGGACTGACTGTGCACCGTGGAAGCACCGTAATTTACAGCTTTGAGAATCCCTTATAAGTTTTAGCTTCAAGTTAAACTACACATCAGCATGGGGAGAAGGGAGAAGGTAATTTGAACGTGGAAATGAATTGTAATGTTGTATTTTGAGGTTGAAATATCAGACTTGATATCTGTTTTGTTTTGGTGTAGTATTGCACAGTACGCGAAATATTCATAAACCAGTGGATTTGCATACGCATGCCGCACTCAATTAGAGTCGCGTCAAAGATCCTACATACATAAGATGCCCAACTCTCCCGATTTTACACGGCCGCTGGTGAAACGGAAGCGGAAGCGGTATTTTAGCACATGGAGTCTGCCGCCCGCTAGCGTTGAGCAACTAAAACTCGAACAAGCGTCTATAGTAATTCCATTAGACATGTTAGACATCGTGTCGGAAAAGTGATTTATTTCTATCAGAAGGCATCTAACTTTTAACGAAACCTGGTTTAAATGAAAGAATAGAACCTATATTAGATATCCTAGGTAGATTTCTTGAGGAACTTTTCCTCTGAAAGCCAGCGGACTCACTTTATTAGACCATACCCCATAGCTTGAAAATCTCTCTTGAAAGGTTTGTTATATTTTGAATTTAAGCAATTTAAAATCTGAATTGATGTAAAAGGTAATAACTTAATTTTTTGCCTCTTTCCGGTAAAAAAATATAGCAAAACTCAATCCTTTTGGAAAAAACAAACAAGCGTGATTTTCTAGCAATTTGAGCATTTTAACTCAAATGATTTAAGTTTCTTTTAGCCACAAAAAATTTTCATTTTATTTTTTATTTTTCTTGAAAAGAAAAATATTTATTTTTAGGAACAAAATAAACGGGCATTTAGCAGCTTAATATCACAGCTTATCATTATACATATCTCAAGATTTCATTTCAATCTGAGAATTTCATCTGCTCTTTTTTTTCAATGGGATGGGTTCAGTTATGTGAGTATACATTTGACCATGCATGGCCAACGTCACCAAATATTAATTATTGTTAGACTCTGGTCCAGTTTATATCTTTCGCCCATTTTTGTAATGAGCTCATTACATGACAATGGTTTCTTTAATTTATTCAGCGGTTCTTCAATTTAATCCATAGTTCTCAATAGAGTTGTCACACCTTCCCGGGATCCTTCAGGCTACACAACAGGGCCTGTCAGTTCAAACTTCTAACTCAACATGGTATTTACAGAAATAGAGACGGCTTAGATATAAACTGGACCTCTATTTATTTGGATTTTCATGATTGAAACAACTACAATAAAATTATGACAATACACAATACTGATTAAGAGTTACACTTACGTTATTTATTCAGCTTTCTGGATTTGAGTCAAGCTTTTGACTCTATCAATCACAATATTCTTTTACATAAAGAAAAATCTTATGAATTAAGAAGTATAGTACTTTCATGGTTTGAAAATTATCTTAAGCACCGCTATCAAATCGCAGTATATAACAATGTTTGTTCTGAACTGTTACAAGTTACATGTGGAGTACCCCAAGGATCAATTCTAGAACCACTTCTATTCTTACTATTCATGAATAATTCAGTTAATTGTCCCCATACTCTTAAATTTGTGCTTTTTGCTGCTGATACCAATATTCTTTTTTCTCACAATGATATTAATACCTTATGTCAAATTATAAATAATGAAATGAAACATGTATCACTATATGGTTCAATTGTAAGTGCTATTTCAAATGATTCAATAAATACCTTAATAATTAAAATTAATGATATTCTAATTCAGCGTGTTCAATCAACTTATTTCTTAGGTGTAATTATTGACCAACATTTAGCCTGGAAAGATTATATACTTGCCATTTCAAACAAAATATCAAAGAGTATTGGTGTCATCAGTAAATTAAGTCATATCTTTCCCCAAAATATATTGATTTTTATTATATAATACCATGATCCTGCCAATTTTAATGTACTGTAATGTTGTCTGGGCAAATACATATCCATCGATGCTTCAAATGTTGTTTAAACTTCAAGCACATATTGTAAGAATTTGCACATTGTCTGATTTTCATGGTCACTCAAAACCACTGTTTAAAACATGAAATTTCTACTAAATCAAAATTGTATTGCCCTAATGGTTTTTAAGCATAAACACGATAATTGCCAAAGAATCTTGCCACTCTGCTAAAAAGTATAAGAAATCAGAACACAATTATAATACTAGAAATCCCCAAAATTACTTTGTTGAAAAATTTACATCAACTACTTCATCATATACTTTCAAACACACTGGTCCTGTAATATGGAATTCACTCTCTCTTTGTATTCAAAACACTGCTTTTCTCAATTCGTTTAGGTCCTAAACTGAAAAAAAACCCGTATAATTAATAACTGTTTTCACTGAATAATCTTGTGTTTGTATCCACGAACAATCCATTAACCTCTTATTGTAATTACTACCATGTACCTTGTTGAAAACGTCCTTTTATCTGTACTTATTTATGATTGTTACAATACTAAGTAATTAGCAATATTTTAATTTTTGAATACTCCTTCGACAGAACCTCTTATGGTTTTATTTGCAGCCTCCAAATTCATTTCCATGCCTTTTCGTAACTCCCCGAACTTCTTTTAATTGTATCTTTTATATTTCTTAAATAAATTGTATTTTATGTATATTTCTATTTATATTTGTAACCCTTTTCATCTTGGATTTGAATCGAATAAATATGAAAATAAGCTGAATACTTGACAATTACAGTGAATTACTTGTTTGACTACTAGGCTACTATACTGTACAATAATACAAGTACGTATACAACCCAACTTGTAGTCCAGATCAAATCGGGAACTTTAGTTGCCAACCGCTAGTTGGCGCACTCCTTCAAACTCCCACAATTCCGCGCGTTAGCGTTTCACTTTTTGACCGAGAGTTGATCATCTTATGTATGTAGGATCTTTGGTCGCGTGAACAGCTGAATGTGAACAGCTGAATGTTCAGGATCAGATCAGGAGCTGGCAGCCGGCTATGGGCGGCCGATAGTGCCAAAATAGTCAAACGCGGTAACGAACGAAGGTCAGGGTACGAACGAAGCTCAAACGCGGTACGAACGAAGGTCGGGGACGAACGAAGGTCGGGGACAAACGAAGGTCGGGGACAAACGAAGGTCGGGGACAAACGAAGGTCGGGGACAAACGAAGGTCGGGGACGAACGAAAGTCAAACGCGGTACGAACGAAGGGGTCATTCCGTGTCAAATCACCACATAAAAGTGAAAATTTCCATCGCACCCCCTTCAAATTTGCTCATATTTGGTATTTATGATATTTCAACATTTTAAAGTACAAATTTAAAGTTTTTAGCCCAATCCGCCCAATGGTTTTGGCGCTATGGTCGATTCGTATGGTGGAGTTTTGTAAGAAATGGGCGTGGGCACCATTTTTCAAATGGCCATTGCTCGTTAACCGTTGGGTCAATATAGTTTTTAATGGTGTCATTGGACTGGGGATGTTGTATGCAATCCATTTATGCCATTTGTTTTCATGCATGAGCGAGTTTGGATACGATAACCCTTGACCTTGGACTTTGACTTTCCGTTTTACCACGTGGATCAAATAATTTTGAAATTTGTTTGGGCCATAATTTCTACAATATGAACAAATTGGAGATATTTTATTTTTTGTTTTTTCTACAGCCTTGTTTTAAGTTGGCAAATTTCTTCCTAGGTAGACTTCATGAATGGACCTACCCCTATGTCCAAGAATTCTATAGGGGTGTATTATGTGTGAAAATGACCTATTCAAGCCATGAGTCTGGCCTTTTCAAAGTCATGATTAGAGCGTATTCACCCTGCAGTTAAATAGACATGCTAATCCCCATACAATAGAAATCCAGACTAATGGCATCTTTGTACTTGTATTAATGTTATTATGATACAACCACTATCCTCGAGTTCTACAAATTCAGAGAAATTAAAGACCAATGCTTAGAAAATTGAGCACCCCATCGCAGTGTCTCGCATTAAAAAACAATTTTACCTTCGAACTGTACCATTGTAAGTGTGTGTAGAATCGATAACGAATGAGTTTCTGAATCTTTGCCTGTTTGTTCGAGGTGCGCCGTGCCTAAATCCAGATCGATTGAATGTGTATTCTTCTCTAAATGGGTGGGACGGGTCTGTCAAGATTTGTTTGACTTTTGCAAGAACCCTTTCTTCGTACAGTGATTATATTGGTGGCAATTGTCTACCCACGATGCGCTGTGACTCCTTTCTAATGCGTTCAAGTTTGTTTCCATTTCGTTGGGTTACATTACCAAAATAGCAAATCAAATTGAAAGTAATGATACTTTGAATAAATGCCTAATATGACAATTCCAAAATTGTATTGTCTACATGTAGTTTTCTTAATTGACGTAAAAAATACAAGCGTTGGTTGCCCTTTTTGTATAGCCTTTGTACACAGATTGCAAATCATGTAACTATTGCATAAATTTATGTTGCATAGAAACATGAAATTCATTGAAAAGGGGATACCTGTAGATATTTGCATTCATGGATGTTGTACTTGCATTATGAACTTGAACTTGAAGGATTGTATTCAAGAAAAGATCCACACCTAGGCCCAGTTGCAGAGGGAGATACAATTCGGCTTGGGCGGTTCTGCCGCCGCTTGGTGTCGATTCCGGTTCCATGCGCATGTCTCGGTTCCAAGAGGAATCGGTTCCGAGATCGTAATGCCCCTGTGACACTTCTCCGCATTTTGGATCCGCATGGTTGAAAAAAAAAAACATGGTGGATTTTGATTTAATATATTTGTGATGATCTTTTTTCTTACTAATGTATTCAACCAAACATCACATTTATATCTTAAATAAAAACAGCACTGTAATTTGGACGTGTTTGTATTTTTCTTCCATGGACATAAGGTTAACGGTTATGGGACTATTAACCCCGGGCGATTACCCCCCCCCCTCCTTCCCCCCAAAACAGAAACAAAAACAAATACAGAAACAAACAAACAAAAAACAAATTACCCGAGGTATTCTTCTTCTCGGTCTCGGCCTCGGCCTCGGAAATGTTTACCGACGAAATAACACCCACCCCCTTCAAATCCTGGGTACGCTATAAAATGGGCGTCGATTGGTAATTGATATATATTGTTCACGGGAATGGGGTAATCTATATACTCGAGAACAGTAAGCCCTGCAGCAACCATATACGTTCCTTTACGGGGAATTAAAAGAAAGACAACGAAAAAACATACATTTTATATTCCCTGGTCATTTATATGAATGATTGTAACACTGTGACCGATCAACGGTGACCAGTTGAAAAAAGTATCGTAAAACCAAAACCAAAACCAAAACCAAAACGACGAATGCGGAAAGGTGGCGTACACATGACGGGACAATGCGTGAAGAGTGCCGAAATGTGACGGAAACATGACGTGACGATGCGGGCCACGCATCCTTCCCGCATGGTTTCCGCATTGGGATCCAAAATGCGGAGCAGTGTCACAGGGGCATTAGGCAGGTATAATTGCCGATTGAGATCTACATTACAACATTCAAATTGAATTTTCTTACCTGAAATATCAACAAGTTCGCAAACATAGCGACATAAACGGCAAATTGCCGGATAGCCGCGGGCCATATCCATATCGGAGCGCGAGCAGCGCACGAGTTTACCCGAAATTGCTTCGCTTGCAAAGCTACACGAACATGCATATCACATTCTCGCCGCGGCAGTGCATGCATGCAATGCTAAAATCACTTTTGGCGCGCGGCGCGAGAAAACGCACGTACGCTCTGGGAATGGTTTATTTACCGTTATAATTTGATTACTCAAGTCTCAATGTGTAGTATACGTCTAGCTATTATTGGCGCGTGCCACGTTGTTTTCTTGAAATGGCTTAAATTTGGTAATCGGGGAGTGTCTTGTTCCCGTCTTGTTACAGTTTGACCGTGAGACTATGAACCACAATTCATAGAATTACTTAGCCTGCATTCAAGTCAGCGTCCATTCGTCAAAGTGATTATTTTATAGTCGCTGTTATTTAAATGAGTTATTTTATTCTTTTTATCGGTACATCAATTGTATTTCTTCTTAAAATGTAAATATCAAATGTTACAAAAACTCTACAGACTAATGACTTTATTTGTAATGCTACTACTTCTAAAAAGAAATAAAATATTAAAGTTATGAACTTTAGTCTAGTTCCTCAGGAAATCATCAGTTAGTAATAAACATGAAGAAAATGAAGTCGAAGATATTTCAATTATATTTATTGGTGAAAAATATTCAAAGCGAATGAACCACCAAAATGGCGCCAATAAACAACAACAACATGAATACAGTATACAAATGATGCGCAGGTATGCGTGGGTCGGTAGGAATTGTTTGCACAAGGTAACTATGAAACTGTTAAACCCACGAGGCGAAGCCGAGTGGGTTTAGACTAGTTTCCATAGTTACCGCGTGCAAACAATTCCACCGACCCACAAAATAAACTTGCGCATCATCTTTTTTTTATAGAATGGTCATTGTTACGCCCCCCAAAAAGTCAAAAAATTAAAAAATAGAAAAATTACCGGATGCATGAAATAATTTTACCGGACGCATGAAATTTTTTACCGGACGCATGATTTTTTTACCGGACGCATGCAATTTTTTACCGGACGCATGAAATTTTTACCGGACGCATGACATTTTTACCGGACGCATGATTTTTTTACCGGACGCATGACTTTTCATGCATCCAGTACAATTAATTGTCTGCACAAATTTTGCTCTCAACCAATCAGATTGCAGGGATTTATCAACCCATTCTATAAAACACTTTGATTGTTTCAAAAAAATAAAACAACGCACCAAAGAAGCAGTGATATAAGAAACCTTATTATTGGCTTTTGGCTTACTGATAAAAAAACAACAACACTGGACTGTTAGATCAGTATGAGCAATTGAGCATAAAGCATGATATAAATGAATAGATATATCAGTTTTTATATGTTCCGCGTATGACTGGAAATTAAATCATTGAAGAGACAACTGTTAAGGAACCCGCTCACAAGTTGCGTGATAATTGTCTTAAATATGAAATATACTAGTCTGACAAGTTGAAAATGAAATTCATTTTAATTATATATTATTTGCCAATTGGCATACTTTCGTTGAGTAATGGAAAAAATACAAATCACTAATTCATTGGTGGTTTAAATGATCTGGTAATTTATTTTACAAGTCGATAAGTTGTCAACAAAACATAATTGTATAATCATACTCTGTAATATTGTCTGCATTACTTTCGTAGATAATCCTGCGAGTGCATTCATTGATTGTTTAATATTTTATAATTCAATTTACACTCTCAAGTCTCGATATAATGTCAACAAAATTATTGCAATCATACTCTCATTACTCTGTAATTTGTTCAGCCTTATACTATCGATAATGGAAAATATAAATCATACATTCATTGATTGTTAAATATGCACAACGAGGTCATGTCAACAAAACATAATCTTACTATCATACTCTTCGATATTTTAACCCAAGGAGGCAATCAATTCCAGTGTTTCATATCTTCCATTTCTTCCCCTCTCTCCCCCTCTCATTCTCACTATACTGTCTTTGTCTCTCTTTGCCGAGCGGGCATACATTACGAGATTCCACGAAACCTTGCCGTTCACTGAAATCAACAACTTCTCAAGTAGTGTCAACAAACTTTCAGAATTCAGAACCGAATAGTAAACCACGCCGGAATCGGTTCTTATATAGCTAACATGCATGCAAGGACCGTACTCAGAGTTTGTCTACAAGCAATGCATTCACATACATCGTGTACAATCCGATAGCATGCATCGCAGCACGTAAATGTGGCCATGGCTAGTTCATCATGCAATTTCAAACATGCACATTTTACAACAAAAAATGTCAGGTCAACGATCATAACGGTGTGAGAGCTCAAAACATCAGGGCATATCACATTCAAAATCGCGGACATGTGTGCTGTGTGTAACTGTGGATGTGTGTGTGTATACCCCATCTACTGATATGAATTACTTGATTAAACTGGATAACTCCCTATCAAAAATCCCACGCAACGCTTCAATATGGCTCTTGGGTGACTTCAACTTACCTCATATTGATTGGGAAACATCAACATTCAAAAATGGAGGATACTATCCTGTGCTTAGCAAGCTGATGATTGATATCATGAATGACTACAATCTGGAACAAGACGTAAAATAACCTACAAGGGGAGAAAATACATTGGACTTATGCCGCACAACCCACCCAGCTTCAGTAAAGTCTGTCCAAGTAACTCACGGCATTAGCGACCATGACCTGGTGATAATAGAAGCCAGCCTGAAACCAAAGATAAACAGACCTCCAAAGAGAAAAATCTATCTCTACAAGAGAGCAAATTATGAGGGGATTAGCAAGGACATGATCGAATTCAACAAATCTCTTTCACTGGATCGAGTGGATTCATCAAGCATTGATAAACTGTATACATCATTTAAAGAAACCCTCACAGTTCAGTAGACTGCAACATCCCTTCGAAACAATCTTCAAGCCACCTTTCTTATCCTTGGGTAGATCGATCAATTAAGAGAGATATAAAAAGAAAACAAAGACTATATAATAAAGCTAAACAAAGCGGACTTCCTACCCACCGGGCAGAGTTCAAGAAACTGAGACGGAATGTAGACAGAAGAATGAGAAAAGCCTTCAAAACTTACCTGCGGGATGTAGTTGGAGCAAGCCTCAAATCTGACAACCCTAAACCCTTTTGGTCTTTCATTAAAGCTAAAAGACAAGAAGTGTCTGGAGTACCACCTCTTAAAGTACTCGGCAACACTCTTACAAGTGCTAAGGACAAGGCTGAAGTACTGAACCAATACTTTTGTTCAGTATACACTCACAAAAATCCAAATATTCCTGACCTAGGACCTAGCAACCTGGACCTGACATCGATGATATCACCATAACAGAGGAAGGGATTAAAAAACTACTAGAAAGCCTCAATCCAAATAAAGCTCCAGGGCCTGATGACATCTCAGGTATGGTGTTTAAAACTGTTACGGTAGCATAGCACCAATCCTGAAAAAGCTGTTTCAGAAGTCAATTTCGACTGGTACACTACCCATGAAATGGCTGAAAGCAAACATCACACCCATCTATAAAAAAGACGACAGAACTCAACCAAATAACTATAAACCGGTCTCCCTCACATCAGTCATCTGTACACTACTGAAACACATCATTCACGGACACATCATGAAGCATTTCGAAAAACACAACATCTTAGCAGATCAACAATACGGGTTTCGAAAAGGAAGGTCTTGCGAGACGCAGCTGTCCGCCCTGGTCGATGATGTCCAGAAGATCTTGGACAACAGAAGCCAGGTTGATCTCATAATAACAGACTTTCGAAAAGCATTTGATGTAGTTCCCCATCAACGACTCCTAGCCAAATTACACCATGTAGGGATAAGAAACAGTATATATTCCTGGTTAACCAACTTCTTGACGAAGCGCCAACAGAAGGTGGTTCTCGAAGGTGAATCATCAGAGGAAGCTCGAGTTAGATCCGGAGTTCCTCAGGGTACAGTACTGGGCCCGCTTCTGTAATTTCTATAAGCATGCAAATAAAGGTGAACCAGTAGGCACAAGGTAGTACAAAATACAACTACATGTAAATTAAGGCTGAGTCGGTTCGGTCGGTCACACCGATTCCCGACCGTCACCATCGGGTCCCGGTTTCGTTTTTTCGGAACCGGGCTCGGAATTTTTTTTTTTTTTTCGGTGCCCAGTTCCGAAAAAACGAAACCGGGACTTAAAGTAGCATTTATCGAGTCAGCATATTATATACAATTTTCTCACATTAAAAAAGGTGGTTAGTCAAAAATTATCTTATGAATATTCATGAGTAGCAATGTGTTACTGCTCATGAATATACATGACCTAATTTTTGCTTATCATTTTTTGAATATGAGAAAATTATATACGTTGCTAAATTTTCATTCAAGGCCATGGGCTGAAGACCAAAATTCTTTCGTTCCATAGTCCAGTTCTGCAAAGTACTTTATTTTGTCCTAGATATGTTCCAAATATGTATATAAACCCAAAACGCAATGTTCTCATTTGCAAAATTTGGGCGTTAAGGAATAACGGCTAAGAAAAAGTTAAAATTGGTCGCTAGGGGCATATTTCTCCCTAGCAACGGTGATCTATGTACCACTTTAGAACCTAATTTTGTTGTAGGTATGTCCAATAAGGTATTTAAAGCAAAAAGCAATGTTCTCATTATTGAAAATTTAGCGATTGACTGGTAAACGGCTAAAAACAAAGAAATAGTTAGATTTGGTTGCTATGGAAAAGTTGCTCCTCAGCAACGTTGACAAATGTTCCTCTAAATATATAATTTTCTCCGTTTTAGATGTATATGAATACAAAATGTAATCTTCCCTATTTAAAAAAAATCTTGACAGCTGAACTTTGGTTGCTAGGGACATATTTCTCCCTAGCAACGGTAATATATGAACCTATACATTTTCTTTACATACCCTAAATTGTGTACATGTGTTATACAGAGAATAACTGACACTCATCCAACCATACAAACATGCATTCTCTTAACCATCTACCTTGCCTTCTCCCCCCCCCCCCCCCCACACACACACACACACACACACACACACACACATGTGTACAGTACCGTACTGACCGGCGGAATCGCCGCAGCCGCGTAAACGCCGCATGCTGACTTTGAGCTTTGATATTGAAAAAAACAGTGGGAGTAAAGTGCGCTAGGGAAACTGGGGACAAAAAAAGCAGGAATAACGGCCGAAAACCAGAGAACCCTGTACTACTGTGCAATGCAATGCATCCATAACGCACGTAGATCGATGTCAGGCAAGCGCGGCCGCCGCTGGCAGTGGTAGTTTGTTTCGTAACTTCAAAATTAAAAAACGTATCGGATTTAGCAAATATCAGCAAAAAAGGTGAGAAAACCACGCAATACAATACAGTGCAATACAACAAATAGTCCCACACCTGCTGAAATGTGTTGTTTTGAGGCCGGTGAAAAGTGAAAATTTGACTATCGCCGCGTACGCGCCGCACCCCAACTTTGCGGGTATTTTTCAAGGAAAAAGTATGTGGCGATTACGCCGGTCAGTACGGTATATAAGACTAATTAACACACATTGGGGTTGTCTACCCCAACACACAAATCACACACACATCAAAATAATAAATTACTTGAGTTATCACCATTCGTTCATCAACAAAGTTTTTTGGCCATATTTAAACAGGTTAAACAAATAATAGTATGACACATTCTTCACATAACATCATGGATGTTGTTTATTGAATTAGAAGTGTACACCGTGGTTCATCTTTGGTCATCATAGGCATGACATAACTGTGTAAAGGCATAATGTTTCTACTGCCGTTTTTCGTTTAAATGTTGCTTTTCCATTTACCTTGTAAGTGATCCACACAATTCAGTAATGCGGAAATTTCAATAATGTAAACATTGTTGTCTTTCACAATGCTTATTAAACAAAAGTTTTATATTAACAAGAAATGGTTCAAGTCTGCTACATTTCAAAAAAACAAATTGCATTCTCTTGTCCTATTTGCTTGTTATGCATACACATGTTCTGATTCCATTAAATTGTTTTAAAGTGTTACAGTTCTAAATTATGTGTACATACACAGTACAACTTTACGGGAATATACTTAAAACAGTGTCATATTTGGTACATAGGAAAGCAATTAATATTGTGACTGAATTTACTAATATTTCACTGTTTCCTGAATCAATGAATTTGCCTTATTAGACCAAAAAAATAAATAATCAAACTCATTTTGTCGATTGGGACAATGATTGGTTACCATTCTGTTAGCAACCACTTGAAATGGGACGGAAGGATTTTTGCCACAGTTATTCAGTTAACTTTTTCCAAGCCCTGGCATTCCATTGGAAGTTCCTTACTTTGTTATACTTTTCTTGTGTATTTGATTTGCCGAATAAATAATAGTAATAATAACAAACATGCGCACACAAACACACTTGTCAATGAATGTACCAGATGTACCAGAATGTGTCAATGTAAATTAATGTACTGTTATGATAATTATAAAGTTGATTGATGTAATATATGTCTTAAAAACAAGAGTTGTATCTCAACGCGTTGAGCGTCATAATTATGTCTGAAATTATTAGAAAGTGGCAACATTTTGTGAGAAGGTGTTCACTAAAGAAACATTTCAATTTGTTTCCAATTTTATGCAATTAGTGATTACATGGGATCCATTAATTGTCAATATTTCTATCAATACAATCTATGTAACTATAACTAAGGAATCAAGGAATCAACTAAGGAACATAAGTTGGGCGACCAAGTAATGTCAAATGTTAATTAATATTAGCTACAATAGTCATGGACACGCTTGCTGACATATCAAACTTCTTATAAACTGTAAGGTAATCGAATGCTCTTATTTGTTTGTCTTTATGATAAAAACAGACAGTTGAATTAGATAGAGTTGTATCTTTATGATTGTTCACGAGTTAATGTTGATAATTTGTATAAATGTAATGTATGTCCATTGCTTTCAGATACTTCTGCAGGCATGGATACATATAGAGGAACAGTTTAACATTGTAAATGCAAATGTAGAGTTTTGGTAACTGAAGCTTATCAATAATTATGTTGAATTTAATTGCTATCAGCTATGTTTGTTTCCAAATGAAAATACTGTGTTGCAGGGTCTATGTGTTATTTGTCTGGAACTGATACTACTAATCACTCTTAGGTTGGACATTATCTTTTGCCAGTACAAAGTCTTACGAGTTTTAATGTTGTTCAGATGAGCAGAGACCCGCACACCTTTTATTGTTTTAATATTTTTTTTTTTTAGCGCATACAGATAGTTTATTTTATAAAAATATATTATTATTTGTTTTCCTATGTACCAAATTGTACACTGTTTTAAGTGTATTCCTATAGTGATACTGTGTATGTACACATACATGTAATTTTGAACTGTATTATTTTAAAGGGGCCCTGCAATCCAAATAAATTAGCCTTTTAAAAGTTGTCAACATAGTTTTATGTCACTATTCCAGTCAAATTATGTACAACAAATTACTGAATTGAGAAAAACATTACAATTTGTACCAGAATCACAGCATTTCACGACTTGATATGCCCCGCCCCTCAAAAAAGTGCCGTTCTCGGCGATAGAGGGCTTGGATTTTTGACGTCATTGCAGGAGATTGTAAGGCTTTGGTGTGCAATTGATGTGTATATAACGCACACTATTATTGCATCAAATGGTAATATAGAGCATTAAAACTGTAGAAATCGGAACTCTTGTATTTAGTATACATATTACATTGTATATGTAATCAAATGTGTTAATTTTAGGGCGTGCTTTGTTATAATTTCCATTTTTCGAGCAAATAATAACCTCCTTTTGGTGAAAATCCAGTAGCAGACGAAAAACTGCCTAGGCTTAAGAACATACCCTTTTGCGTTTTACGAGTATGCTATCCTGCTAATACGACAGCGCCCACTTGTACGAACGACTGGTAAACGCATCCAGCTTTCCGTGATTGAGATCGTACGGTGCGCCCAAGTACTGAGCTAGCCGATGCGGTGGCCGTGGGTATACTGTGCCATACAACAGCAGTGTTGGAGTCATACTTCTATGCATACATAACGTGTACGTACGTGTACGGTCGATCGGGTTGTTGTTCTGTGATCAGCTGTTTCCGAACAGCTGTTTTACATTGTATTATCTTCGCGTTCAAGTGGATTTGAGAGTTAGCAGCTCTAGCTCAGTGAAATTATTACAATGTCATCATCACGGTGTGTTGTTGCTGGTTACACATACAACAATACGAACAATGAAGATGTGAGCCTTCACGAGCGACTAGTCATTTTAGACGAATGGACTTCAATCAAAGGTGAAGCTTACGAGAGATGACTGGCCCAGTGGAATCGCGATCTGGTGTTATCTGTAGACTGTACTTTCAGACGATGATTTTGAACTAGCTGGGCTTCATTTCATGCCATCAAATTGCCATCAACCAACTTGTAGGAAAGGCCTGTGAGAATTGCCGTTGAGAAACACAAAATGGGGGTAAGAATATGACAAGAAGTTGTACTGAAATGAAAACAATATTAATTTAAACGTTCTGTCAACAGTAAATTGATCCAAATCAAAATCCAAAAGCAATGCCAAAGTTCTATTATTCACATAAGAACAACAATTATAGTCTTTCTTGAGGTGATAACTGATGTGATAATTGCAAGTTTATGAGGCGTGACATTGCCATGACCATGTCAGATCATTGTCTTGCTTTTACATCAGTTGTATTGCATGATAGCTTGTGTGATAATAATTATCAGGCTAGTTTGATTGTTATATATATTAACCCATTGCTTACAGGAACCAAGTCAGCTTTGTACAGATGTGATTTCACAATCTCTTGTCTTGGGACACAAATTCATCTCACACATCACAGTAGCTTTACATATGTATGGAAAAAATAAAAAATAAAATAAAAGATGTAGGTCAGTGTTGGTTTTATATTTCTTCCTTTTTACTGTGTGAACATTCAGGTACCAACGTTTGAGAACAAATTGGGAGGCACATTTGCTGAAGGACATGATAAGCTGTATGGGGGAAGCAAACTTCTTCGCTGGAGGCATTTTATGGAGTCCCAATCTGAAGGCATATATGGATATTATGGATACAAGGGCATGACAACAAGGTACATGTATGTCTAAATATAATTTCTTATGCCTGCGGTGACTTTTTTTTGAGTAATGCAAAATTGATTCAATCCATCAGATCAACCGTTTCCTAAAATCCCTAATAAAATTTGCATACACTGTTATGCAATCAAATTATTTGAATGTGACTAAATGCACAATTATTTATTTCACTTAGGCATTTTAAAGGAGATGCATCATAGAAAGTGGGGCATAACACGACACCATACAACATATATATTTGGAAAAAAAAACAATAGAAAACATCTGGGGGCATTTAAAAAAAAAAAAAAGAAATACGTAAGGTGTGCCCTCCCCCCCCCCCCAAATAAATTTGCATGTCCCCCCCACCCCCAATCAGTCCGACCACGCTACGCCACTGCCTGAGACATTATGTTTGAATTGACTGTCCGGCCATCCTGTTCTTGTGGTCACCTTATCACAAAAATGAATTTATCATCATCATCGTCATCTTCGTCATCATCATCATCATCAACATAATCTTCTTCTTTGACATCATTATCATCATCTCCTTTGTCATCACCACCATTATCTTCTTCTTAGTCATCATCATCATCGTCATCATCTTCTTTGTCATAGCCATCATCATCATCATCATCATCATCTTCTTCATCATAGTCATCATCATCATCATCATTTATTATGATGAAATTCATATTTTTCTGCCGTAAACCATGTGTGGATGTTGCGATGTGCTTATATATTATTTATTTTATTTAGTATAAAAACACTGCATGTGCAACTACTAGGCCCCTTTGTAGAAAGACTTGCAATGTAAAGTAAACAATGCTCATTTGAACCCTGTAGACGAGGATTGAGTTGACCAAGCCAAGAGAAAAGGTGATTCAAACAATAAGCATTGTTTTATGAAAATTTACAAAATTTACACACAAAAAAACTTGTCAAATTGCGAACTTGATATTTCTTCAGATGACCGTGGTCTACATAATTAATTTATCTTCTTTTTTTCCTATTAATAGGGAATATCTCGGTCGTCCTAGCCAACCGACGATAGATGACAACTTCTACCATTGGCGTGAAGTTCAACCACAGGTGGTGGATGTTGACAGCAACCGCGAATCTCGGTCGTCATGTCCCACATCGATCTCCATGACGCGACGACTGACGTCAAGTTTAACAACCGGTGGTGAATGGTGACATCTCGGTCGTCATGTCCATGACACGACGACTGACGACAATATCTCGGTCGTCCTAGCCAACGTCACCGACGATAGATGACAACTTCTTACCAATGGCGTGAAGTTCAACCACAGGTGGTGGATGTTGACAGCAACCGCGAATCTTGGTCATCATGTCCAGTGTCGATCTCCATGACGCGACGACTGACATCAAGTTCAACAACTGGTGGCAGATGGTGACAGCAACCGCGAATTTCGGTCGTCATGTCCTATGTCGAGTTTTTAAAAAAGACTGTGGGCAACTCAAAACACACAATAAGATCTGCACTAAACTACATGTGAGAAGCTTGCTGCAAACTGAGCGCAACTAACTCCAGAATTTGCGGTCTGCATGCATCGGCGGGTCAGATGAACCTTGCATCCATATCCATGCTGCCCTATTTTCCAGATAGTCTATAACACGCTGTGCATGTTACAGTGCATGATACTAACTCAAATATTATTTTTTTCAGTTTGACATATTATAACAATGTTTATCAATATCTGATTTATTTGTGCCATTTTCTCGAATGGTTTTTTTAAGAATGAGTAAAGCAATTTTGCAAGATAATCATAATTCATTACGTCTTTACTGATTGTTTATTTTGTTTCCATGGTTACTGTGGTTCTGGTTAATATCCTTATTTTTCTGATTTTCTGCAATGTGTTGAATAAGGATAACAAGTGAGAACATGATGATTGAAGTCATGGGCGTCGATACTTACGTAATACCCATTCATCAGGGGGGGGGATGGATGAATGAATCATCCCCCCCTGATCAATGGGTATCAATGACATATCGACGCCCGTGATTGAAGTTGTGCTTGGACTGCTTGGAGAGAACATCATGATGCATGGTTGGCATATGAGTGGAATGTGCAGAATGACGGTGGTACAGTGGAACCTTGTTATAACGAGGTCCTTGGGACCATGAAAATTACCTTGTTATATCAGGTTTTGTCAGTATATCAGGGTAAAAAAACAAAGAAATATAAAGGGCTGGGACCAGCAAAATGACCTTGTTATAACGAGGGTTTTGTTATCCGACCTCTTTATAACGAGGTTCCACTGTACAATAAAATGCCCCACAGTGTTAGGGCATAGATATGGATGTAACAGGTCATTAGAACCTTGATTCATATTCTAAAATAATTCTAATCATCACAGGAAAACATTAATTTTTAATCTATAACCAACCATAGGTATAACCTGTATAATATGATATCATACCTTTTTATAATGTTTTATGATAGGTCTTCATTATGTGTGAAATTTTCCATCATTGAAAGAAGTTAAAGTGGTCAAATAAAAAATATAAATTTACTCGAAAAGTCCAAAAGTGGATTTAGCGCCTTTTGGAATTAAAGTCTTCATTTATACCCATCTTCTCTTCAATTCCTGTCAAAAGTATACATGCACACACATACACAAACAATTTAACATACTTATTTGTTTGAGGATGTTAGTAGACATGATTTCATGAATGTTGACGGTGAGTTTTTTTCTAGTTCGACCACATCCCCAAACTGATCCAAATTGCTAAATAATTGAAATTTGTGTTCAAAACAGGCTGCCAAAAAGAACAAAACTTACAGATTTGTCTTATTTTCATAGAGACCCATCAGCATGCTGCATTGTTTTACAATTGATCGGATATTTTTACTTTAAATCGAGACACTCATAAAAGTGTGACCACTCCCATCCCACATACTGTACACACATATCAAACTTTCACACATTGTTTTGCTGTAATGTGAGCAAATTATCTTTATTACCAAAAAATAAACAAAACATAGCAATCAGCTTTTTTTCAGTCTGAATTTCGTAAACAAACTACATGTAGTAGCCAAGGTAAAATTCACATGTCAGATAGTCATGAAAATGGATTATTATGGAATTTACTCACTCCATAAGTAAAATATTCCCAAAATAATCAGCAGATGGAATGTAAGTAAGATGTGACCATAATGGTATTCCTGTGCTGAAGGAGATTTGCAGAGAAATGTCACTTTGAAAATGTTATAAATAGTCTGTACAGCCTACAGGTTAGAAGTGCCAGTAGATGATCGTGATGCGAAGGCTTCCTGAAGCCTGTATATGAGTCTGAAGGGAAGGTTGCCCTATCCATCGTTACGGCGCAGGATGGTAGTGGCACTCTCACCTGGCACCCCAGATAACCCCAACACCACCGTGCCATTTGCCTATAGGCAGCATGATTGTTTCTCCTGGGAAAAGAGCAATAGAAAGAGAAAAGAAAAGTTTGTGAGAAAAGGTATTACAAAAATCTAATTCTATGACCCATATGAGTGCTTATTAATCAGTTGTTATTAATACAATGTGTAATATACAGGGTATTGTATAGTAGTTCTAAATGTCTTTATGTACATGGACTGTATCATAGGTGTACCCGGAGGTGGAGGGGTGACCCAAAATTACTGTTTGGGGGGTTTGAACCCCCCCTTTTCAACGTGCATATACATGTAATCTTGGTCTTGCCCCCGCCCCCCCCCCACCCCACTAACAGAATTCTCAACCAATGGTCTTCGTGTCAAAAAGTTTTGAAGGTACTTCGTCTCAGCTTCAAAGATTTTCTACGAATACCCCTCCCCCCTCGCTAACAGAAATTTGGCTGACGAAATAACCCCCCCCCCCCCCTTGAAAATATCCTGGGTACGCCACTGCACTGTACATATCAGGCATGGTTAAAAGTACATTTACAATCTTTAAAAAGTCCAACCTACTCATTAACTGATGCGTTCATCTTCGTATCCTTCCCGTAGATATTGTTGGCGGAACTGATAGTATGCAGTCTCCAGCACTGCATGCAAATTCCTAAAACCTGGGTGCTCTGTGATGCAGTCCAGGGTCTTCTCATAAGAGTTCACCTTCTCCACCACCTGCAGGATCTCCTTGCAACATGTGAACTCTTTCACCGTCGGCATGGCCGAGCAGCCTCCAGCACATGAACACCTGCAAATTGTAGAAATGTGCAAATTGATAGCTTATTTATACCTCTTCAGTACAGCAAATTATAGTCCATATACCGTATATTGCAGTAGTGTTTGAAGCTTGAGCAACAGAGCGAGCCTCATACTAAATGCTGCTTCAAAATACATTATCTTTATTATTTACAGTCCTATCATCATTTAGTACTTTATATCTTGTGTCTGTTGCAGCGTAGCTGTAGTGATCCCCTTGTAGTTGTAGGGGTGCGTTGGCCTGTGCCCCGCCCCTAAGCCGGGCCGACTGCGCTAGCTCAATAAGGCCATGCAACGGGCACAGGTAATTGAAATCAGTACAGTATCAAATCGCTCGGATCACCTATAGTATCCGATTATGCCCATGCTTATCAATTCTATCCAACGATCAGTACTTTCTCTGCTATTATAGATTACAAAATAAGCAGTTAATATCTTACGATAATATCATCATAAATTGTAAAATTGAAACTCACCAACTGTTGTTTCCAATCAATCCTATTTTCCTGGTCGGCCTGCTGAGTGCTGGTAGTGACTGGTACTCGGAAGCTTTATCACGATCGCCGGTACGCGTATCCGCCGAGGCTACGGGTGCAGATTAGTACGGCTGTACACCCGCTGGTCAGAGTTGCAGCTGCATCGCCATCTTCCTCTTCCACCTCAAAATGTAACATTTCAGCATCTGATATATCACTCCCAATGTCATAGTCTTGCTCGTTATCACTGCCTGATAAATCACAGTTGAATTCATCTATTGGGAATTACATTTATTTGCTAAATTAAACAATTTTCCTTGAGTACTTCAGCGAGAACATGTACTATAGTACACGAACGATGCGAGCTGTGAGAATGTAAACAACACAGGCTCCTGCAATGACGTCACAGACCTCACGATAATATCATCATAAATTGTAAAATTGAAACTCACCAACTGTTGTTTCCAATCAATCCTATTTTCCTGGTCGGCCTGCTGAGTGCTGGTAGTGACTGGTACTCGGAAGCTTTATCACGATCGCCGGTACGCGTATCCGCCGAGGCTACGGGTGCAGATTAGTACGGCTGTACACCCGCTGGTCAGAGTTGCAGCTGCATCGCCATCTTCCTCTTCCACCTCAAAATGTAACATTTCAGCATCTGATATATCACTCCCAATGTCATAGTCTTGCTCGTTATCACTGCCTGATAAATCACAGTTGAATTCATCTATTGGGAATTACATTTATTTGCTAAATTAAACAATTTTCCTTGAGTACTTCAGCGAGAACATGTACTATAGTACACGAACGATGCGAGCTGTGAGAATGTAAACAACACAGGCTCCTGCAATGACGTCACAGACCTCACGTAATTTATGCAGACTCGAAGCTGCTCTTGGACAAATTTCACGGGTCGTTCCCGATAGAGATATTGGAGTCAGATTTTTTTATAATGCGTTTTTTCCGAAGAAAAACTCTTGTCATTATCGAATTCTGCGTGGAAAACTTTGTTAGAGTGTTGAAAAGTCAAATTTTGCTCCTTTTTGACCGCAAAGGCCCTTTAAAAACAATTCAATGGAATCAGAACATGTGTATGCATAATAAACATTTAGGACAAGAGAATGCAATTTGTCTTTTTGATATAGAGCAGGCTTGAACCATTTTTTGTTAAGAAAAGGATTTTGTTTAATAAACATTGTGAAAGACAACAATGTTTACATTATAGACGTTTCCGCATTACTGAATTTTGTGGATCACTTACAAGGTGAATGAAAAGCAACATTCAAAAGAAAAACGGCAATGAAAACAGTATGCCTTCACACAATTATTTCATGCCTCTTATTTTGATGACCAAAGATGAACCATGGTGTACGCTTCTAATTCAATAAACAACATTCATGATATCGTTAATAATATCGCTAATGATATTCGTTTGTTTCGCAATGTAAGGTCAACAAGAGATCTAAAGATCACGACGTTTCGTGCGCCGCTGCAACACTTCGTCAGGTGATACATATCTACTGTAAGCAAGGGAATATATACCCTATGGTAGGCACATTCATGATGTTATGTGAAGAATTTGTCATACACTGTTGGTCATAATGTTGGAATATATTTTTTTTTAGATCCAACTTTATTATTTTCCCTGTTTTTTGTGCCTAATGAATCATTTTAGACTAAAAATAATCATTACATTATGTTTCCAAGCTACCAATGTACAATACATGGTATCATGAATTTGCATTAATTAATGAATTCTTTTGTTTTGAGCTTTGAAAGGCAGGACCTTTGATGATTGGCCCATTTCCTTCTTCAAAGCGTATGTCCAACGAGTCATCGTTATGGGTCATTTCTCAAAGTTGGCCGTGAGATTTTCAACCAAAATTGGCACAGAGGCTCTCGAGGCCATACCCGGTCCAATGTCATTGGCTACCCGCCGAACGATGCTTGTGCTCCACCAGGAAGGGGTGTCAACAAGCAATGTCCACTATTTCGTTGGACCATTGCATGTTAAGGTCTGTAAAGTCCTCAGATGTCATCGCGAGAAGGGTCAATTAAAGCCAAGATTATCTCTAGGACGTCTACGATTGACCACCAGGATAGATTATCGCAAATTGCTTAACCTGTGCCGTAGAAACCGGAAATGCCAAAAAGGAGCCTTCGCCGACTATGAAGAAAACACTATGGAATCAACGCCTTCCGCCTAACTGTACATCAGCAATCCCTCTAACATGGTCACATAGCAAGACAAACTACCAAGTGTCCACCCAATACCATGTAACCGAGATTTACCGGACGTCCATGGACTAGGGAGCCCAGAAGATTTCCGCCTGGACACTAGAGATATGTCATCTTAATGGGTACGAGTCATACCACTGTTGGGACGTCACAAACTCAAGTCGTTTAGTGAATGCAGACAACTTGGAACTTCTCGCCACGTAATCGGCGAACCATTTGTCTTTCATCTGTTCGGTCAAGGATGTTATGGCTCGTACCCATTAAGATGACATATCTCTAGTGTCCAGGCGGAAATCTGGGCTCCCTAGTCCAGGGACATCCGGTAAATCTCGGTTACATGGTATTAGGTGGACACTTGGTAGTTTGTCTTGCTATGTGACCATGTTAGAGGGATTGCTGATGTACAGTTTGGCGGAAGGCGTTGATTGCATAGTGTTTTCTTCATAGTCGGCGAAGGCTTCTTTTTGGCATTTCCAGTTTCTACGGCACAGGGTAAGCAATTTGCGATAATCTATCCTGGTGGTCAATCGTAGACGTCCTAGAGATAATCTTGGCTTTAATTGACCCTTCTCTCGATAACATCTGAGGACTTTACAGACCTTAACATGCAATGGTCCAACGAAATAGTGGACATTGCTTGTTGACACCCCTTCCTGGTGGAGCACAAGCATCGTTCGGCGGGTAGCCAATGACATTGGACCGGGTATGGCCTCGAGAGCCTCTGTGCCAATTTTGGTTGAAAATATCACGGCCAACTTTGAAAAATGACCCATAACGATGACTCGTTGGACATACGCTTTGGATAAGGAAAGGGGCCAATCATCAAAGGTCCTGCCTTTCAAAGCTCAAAACAAAAGAATAAGTTCATTAATGCAAATTCATGCTACCATGTATTGTACATTGGTAGTTTAGAAACATAATGTAATGAATATTTTTAGTCTAAAATGATTAATTCGGCGCAAAAAACAGGAAAAAGAATAAAGTTGGATCTAAAAAAAAAATATATTCCAACATTATGACCAACAGTGTACTATTATTTGTTTAACCTGTTAAAATATGGCCGAAAAACTTTGTTGATGACCAAATGATGATAACTCAAGTATCTATTATCTTGATGTGTATGTGATTTGTGTGTTGGGGTAGACAAGTGTGTTTGTGTCTGCATTACGCATAATGGGTGTGTTTGTGAATGTATGAGTGTGTTAATTAGAATTGTATACTGTACACATCTAAAATATGTGGACATGTGTTAGTTTGTATGTATGTATGTATGTATCAGGGGCCGCAGAAAGGTTTTGAAAGTGGAGGGGGGGGGGGGGGGGGGCTGACCAAACAAAATGGGTCGCACCCGGGTTGGGTGGGACGAGGGGGGTGTCACAGCCGGTTAAGATTGTGGTTAGCTTGTGTGTCTGGTGGGGTAAACTAAAACAAACCAATTACTAAAACTCAGACAAAATAACACATCACACTTAAATTCAGGGAAATAAAGTTTAATTTCATTCAAATTTTCAAGATAACAATAATGAGATGAAACATATGCAAAATGATCAATTCAAGTTACATAGTATTGTTAAGCATAAGAATGGGAACCAATTTCTTTAAACTTTCATCATTTGAGATTAATTACATCAATTAAAGTAAGTGGCTAGAGTTATATTAATAATATGATCAGCTTTGTTGCAATTGGAGTATTAAAGTTCATCGCTACCCGCTACAGTACGCGAAACCTGTGAAACCCGTAGTCGTCGGACGCGTGCTGTCTTGCGTAGTCTACGAGCGAGCGCTGTCGGACGCGCGATGCTGCTCGGCCCCTGCCGACGTCGACCACGTTAACGACGCTCGACGCGAGACGAAACCGATGTGCACCTAAAGGAGAGCCAGCGGTGAGCTTGACGAACCCACGAACAGTCCTAGGTGAACCCTGCGAGAATCATGCGTGACCCTGGGTGAACCATGCGTGAACCCTGGGAGAATCCCCATTTTATTTTGTATACTATTCACAGGAAGATTAATAAGAAGCAAATTATCTACTTACATATGACTGACGAAGCAAGGAAGCACGAGTGTCTGGTCCAGGCACACAAGTCATGGTGGCTGGTGACTGTGCAATTACTAATGGCCGCGCTTATTTCAAAATGGCTGCCAAATATCGCTTGCCGCCGTTGCCTACTGCCAGATAGGACCACTACCAATAAAGGACTTCCAAGAGCTTAATAATGTTATGTCTTTGCTCCTTGACTTCGAATCTTCAAGTGAAGTTAAATATGCCCAAGCCGAGTAATTTCCACGCCCCTCATAGCAAGGACAAACAACTATCTAAATTAGCATATCTGCCTATTCCAATTCCCCCTTACAAAATTACCCCCATCTGGGTAGCAACAGTATTACAATAACATAGGAATGAACGAAATTTGCCAACTAGCTATTAAATCAAATAGCAACAATTTAATGAAAAGAAGTTATCTCCCTCAGCAACAAGAAATGTAAAGCTTGTAACCTAGTAACCAACAACAAAAGAGCCAGCACGCCTCACTGGGATGAACCTGGGAAACTTAAAAGAAAATGCACAGCAGTTGTGTGCGTTCAACCGACCTGGGCTTCTGGCCTGAATAGATACTCTAATTTAACAAAAGAAGCACTAATCCTAATGACATGTGCTCGCTACAGCTAGCAGAGTCCTTAATGTTTACAAAATAACCACAGATAGAAATGACTTGTAACAGGGGGGGGGGGGAGGGGGGTGGGCAATTGAGAGGTTGAACACCACCCCTCCCACCCCAATCCATCTCACACCACAATGAGTATTATTTATTAAATCATTTTTATTTTATGTTATGTAATTTTCTTTTAAGACAAAAAAAGTGTGTGTGTGTGTGTGTGTGGGGGGGAGGGGGGGGGGGGGGGGGGTGGGCTCTAGCCTTTCCGCGGCCCCTGATACATACATACAAACTAACACATGGTTCCGCGGCCCTTGTGTATATGTGTGTGTGTGCGTGCTTGCATGTGTGTGTTTGTGTGTGTGTGTGTGTGTGTGTGTGTGTGTATGTGTGTGTGGGAGAAGGCAAGGTAGATGGTTAAAGGGATCTAGTAACTTTGTTGACATGTGCAAAAAGTGATGAATGGTTGGTGCAATGTATATTGTTATTTCATATGTCCACAGGGTATTGTGTGAACATTTCAAGTCAAATGGACATTGTATGGCCAAGTAATGAGCGAAAATGCAAAGTGATATTCAGTAACTCACTGCACTCACTTTTTACACGGAAGAAAAACTCGCCCGGAGTTTTTTTTATCTGAATACTTCAATCATACATATCTTTGTAACGAAAGGGAAATTTGAAAAACTTTGTTTTTCTTCGGAGCACCGGGTTCCGACCGTTGCAAGTTATCGGAACCCGGTTTATAAAATATCCGTAATGACTCAGCCTTAAATTGGAAAACTTGCATAAAAACAACTATCTTCATAGACTCATGGATATAAAACCAAGACATAATGCATAATAAAGACTTCAATCCTACATCAGTATCATTGTAAAATACAATTGAAAGATTTGTGAAAGTTTGAAAGAAAACGAACACTGTTTACCTAGTGAAAAAAACGAATATTGAGTTCATATTTTATCACCGAATACTGATGGTCTGCCATACTTTTGTCGTAGTAATGAATGATCCGTTTGAGATATTCGCACCCGTGTATTTTTACACACGTAGTACATAATTCATGGAATTTGAACTCGCTCGGCTCAAGGTTCAATCTCCGGAATGTTCTCACGGGTGCTGCATGCGGACGTTCTCAGCTGAGACAATTGTACTTTTTTTCAATTGCGTTGATTAACGCTTTAGAAATAATGATTTTCAATGATAATTATCTTCATACTAAAGGGACATTTGAAAAAATCAAACCCTATTTAATCTTCTCTTACCATAAGCTAAACAACACGGTAGAAGAGAAACGATGAAGCTCCAAGTAATTTTCGTGGATTTGGACACTTTACAGGTATGACTTTAAGTGTAAATGGCCTATCGTACAATACTCCTCATTACCATGATATCCCAATATGTGCTTGCACATCCCTTCACACATGCGGATAAAATCATCCATAATTTACAAGGAAGTGAATGTGCTTACTTTAACTTAGCACACTGTTTCAGCCACAGCATTTAAGTATGCAATACAAACAAAAACTATTTACAGATAAACGTATCTCATTCATTCATAAGCACCTTCCACGTAGATAAATGACTATATCTTGTCACAGTGCATGTTTACACTTGTATATTTTTATATTTGGCATGACAAGACTAAAATAAGTACAACTCCAAGTTGTAAATCGATGTATATGACTAATTTAAAACAAATCCCTCTCAGTAAAATTACTGAATAAATACACATATATCTTTGCAAAAATTAATTTAGCACCTTCCATGTATCAATGACTATTATCTTGTCACAGTTTCAGCTTCAAGTCAACCATGTATGTCCATACTTGTACATTTTCATATTTGGCATGGCAAGACTAAGATAAGTACAACTCCACATTGTACATCAGTGTACATCACTCATTCAAAACAAATCCCTCTCAGTAAAATTACTGAATACAAACACATATCTTTGGTAAAATAAACCAATTACAATCACATGTAAGTCTAACAACAATTTTTCTATTCAGGTGTATCTGAATAATCATCAGATATTAAGACATGTTCTTTTGCAGGTATTTCATCATTGCTCTCACTGCATAAGTCCTCAAGACTTGTATCACTGTCTATGTCATCAACATCACTAATATGACTTTTTTCAAAATCAGTAGGTCCTGTGTGGAGCAAATGAGACACAGAAGTATTCTGGCAGCTTTTGCATCTGCAACCTGGGCCACAAGCGGTGTTGGCCCTTTTGCATTTACATTGCCGAGTAACACACTTGTTCTTCTTGCAGCTACACCCTCTTGTAAGATATAATACATTTTATTTAATCTTATCAATATTTTCTTCAGCATCCCATAATACATCTACATGGATTTCTCCAGAGTCATTTGAAACATTTGTAACCATATACAAAGTTATATCAGGATACATATAAACTGCTGTTCTGACATTGATCCACACAATACTTACCCAACATGTTTGCAACCAGTGCAGATGTAAAGCACTGGAAGTAAATCATCTTCATATACTCCTTTCCGTGATGCTTTTCTTACAACACTTAACACTTAATTAGCGGTAATGCTATTTAATAATTCAACAGGACTGCTGTATTTATGCAAGCAAGCACGGTTTGAATTAAAATAAAGATGATAAGGCGATAAAATGATAAGAAACCTAATTAAGAATTAGTAGGAACACATGTGTAAGATAAATGACCAGGAGACAACTCGCTCTGTTCCCCTGAAATGATGTTGGCATATTGCAAAAATGTCTTCCTTAAAGAATGTTTTCCCAAATGCGCAAAAAGGACACATGATCACAACCACTACAGATGTACAATACTTGCATACACTTTTTAACATCCACACCTTTGTTAATGAGCTCTGCAAGGTCAGAGCCTTTCTCCAATGCTGCCTGTAAATGAATCAATTAAAAAAAATTATCATTGCCAGCTTTGGCACAGAATTGTTTTGTTACTTCTTTACCAGCAAAATCCAATGGCAATCAAATCATTCCAATATCACGATCTATCGAATGTATCAAAATATTTGAGCAATCCGTATCAAATACATATAACCAAATCTGGAAGTCGGATTCCTCGTGATTGTGAACAATGTGATGCCTATCTACACCGTTTGAAGAAACGACAGCACCTGTCCACTCACTAGTAGTGTCACTACCAACACGAAATTGATTTGATTCATTTATTATTGCAACTGATAAAACATAGTTGGCTTGATACAAATTAAAATACAATATATTATAATATACAAATATATGAAACACAATTAAACAAAATTTAAAAGGCAAATAATATTAAATGACTAAATGAATCTTATATATAAAACAAGCAAACATTTTTAAAAGTACAAATACACCTCGAAAGACCAGACAAGATAACCCAAACAAAATCAATCCCACGGGAACCCGGACGACCACAAGGCAGATCAGCCCGGGAACTCGGAAGAAAAAAAAAAAAATAGAAAGAAAAAAACCCAAAGGAACCATCCCGTGCGAGAAAATAATTTGTATTACCACAAAAATGAAGGAAAGAAACACGCATGAAAGCACCCACAAGTACAAGTGGCTAAAAGCGAACACCACTAGCATATGCAACATAGTTTCACATACTCACACACACATATACACACACACACACACACATGCACACACGCACACTCTCACACACACACACACAGACCACAACCATAACGCAACTACTCACACGCTCTCACAACATGTTCACACACAAACACACACACGCATACACATACGACCACGTAGACACAAACTCATTCATCGAACATGCACGAGTGTTCGCCCCATATGGGTATGAACACTCCTGCATGCACAATCATCACTGTGGTAAACGTACTCGCACGAGGAAATTCCATCCTAGATTCCATCAAAAAAACCCGTCCAGACCCCCAGCCCAACCCGCCTAGTGAAAACCAGGTGCCCGTTGGATGAGTCATTTAGGTCGGGTCATTCCAAGATCTTTCGAAGTGTATAATTAAAAAATGTACACCTACTACATTAAAACAACTATATTGTGTTACAGTTACCCTTATAGTTAAAATTGTAATTATAAAATGCATTATAAAATGCGTTATAAAATGCGTTCCCCATTTCTTCACATACTGAATTATACCAAAAATTTAACATTCATTCACTAGTGGTTGGTTGAAAGAAATTTAAGTGATTATAAATATGCATTTTCAACATTTAAAAAGGATGATATGTTTGTGAAAAAGTACACAACATTGACAGATTATTATATTATTGTAAATTGTACAGACACCAGGGAACAAAACTATTTTGGAATCTGTTTGTTTTACATCTTGGCAAAGGAAAAGGTTTACTGTTACGTAATTCATATCTACTAGTATTCTCCCTTTTTTCTGGTAAAAGGTTATGTAATTTGTGAGATGTATTCTGCATCTGAGTAAATAAACAGTGACACATATTTGCTCTACGATCTTTCAGGGTTTGTAAACCAAAAACATTAATTGCGTCATTATAATTTAAATCTGGATCAATTATTCGTAAAGCTCGTTTCTGAACAGATTCTAGCAAATTACTTTGTTCCTTGGTTAGGCCCCCATGGAAGACCTGGCAAGCGTATTCTAAAACAGACCTAATACAGGTTGTATAATATTTGCACAAATCCTTTTTACACAAACCAGCCCTTCGCAGTTGGACCACTAAAAATAGTCGTTTTACAGCTTTGGAATAAATATCATTGACATGTGTATCCCAATTAAGTTTATCATTAATCCAGACACCTAATAATTTTGCTTCATGAACTTGTTCTATAGATTCATTATTCATAATCAAATTTACATCGTACTCATTTTTTGTGAAATTAATAACCAATTGTTTAGTTTTCTTTTGATTAATGATCATACAATTATCACTAGTCCATTTAATCAACTCATTTAAAGATTCCTGGAGTAGTCCACTTTGACCTGGTTTTAAAACATCATAAACAGTGGTATCATCAACATACTTAACTACAGGTAAAACTGGTTGGAGATCTGTTAACATAATTATAAACAATAGGGGTCCAAGCTTTGTGCCTTGAGGAACTCCACCATTTATGAATGACCATTCTGATGTGGTATCACCTAATTTCACTCTCTGTTTTCTATCACATAAACAGGCATGTATCCAATTTACAATAACTCTATTTATACCCAAACTAACAAGTTTATCAATTATAATTACATGATTAATTATATCAAAAGATTTAGAGAAATCTACTAATAAAACCTGAAGTGCTTGCTTTTTAGAATCAGTTAAAAAATACCAATTGTGACATAAATCTATAAGAGCATCACGAAAGTTGTCTGTGACCCATGGTTTTTCAGTTTCAACGCGAGTAACTAATTTAGTGGGAAAATGCTTTTGAATCAGAAAATGCATTGAATTTTCAAAAATATCATATTTTTCTTGACAGGATTGCACTCTATAAAGGGGTGCCCTATTGATGTTTTCCAGTTCATTTGCGAACATTGCTTTACTATTTTGACTAAAAATTCTGACTTCTTGGGTCCATTTTCTGGGTTGCGATATCGTGTAAGAAGGCTTCGGCGAACAAACCACTACTTGATGATCGGAAAGACCAAGAGCAGCATCAACTTTTGGCTTCTGGTAGTAGCTTGCCATGTTAGTGTAAATTAGATCCAATTTAGCATTTAGCCGAGTCGGTTTCTTAACTATTTGTTTAAGGTAATAATTACTTTTTAAGCGATTATCAGGCATGTGATTAAAATCGCCCATCAATATGATGCCTGCTCCTGGGTGGCGGCAAAGAATTCTGTCCAGCAAAGTGAATATATGTCGTATCATTTCATCGTGCTCCTGTTTTACGTTGTGAGGTAAGTAGAACGATCCAACGATTATTGGGTTAAAATGCCTGGGCAGACGGCGCGGTTGAAGTTTAACCCAAACCGATTCGATGTGGCTCTCCGACAGGTCTGGTAACACTGAAGCAGGAATTGATGAGTGGACGTAACATGCCACGCCTCCTACGGTTGTCGTATCTCTGTTCCGTCGAAAAGGTGGGTGATAATTGTTGATAGTCAGATTGCAATCTGGTATTGAAGATTGGCACCAGGTTTCCGTTATACATGCTATGTCGACTTGTTGGTCGTGCAAAACAAAAGAAAGTTCATCAATTTTGGGGATGAGCGACCTTGCGTTTGTGTTAAGCAGTTTAGGTAGATTCCATCTTTCAATATTTATATTAATTAAATTTTCACTTGTAACTTTCCTCGTACTTGAAGAGAGTTTATGAACTTTTCTGACAGAGGATATAACAACATCTATGTTGCGTTGTCTTCTAGTTCCACTTCTCCGCCCTCTATGTTTGTTGTAACTATTTAAACCGAGTTGTTTTAAGATAGTCCATGTCTCATTGGATAATCTTGGTGTAAGTTCATCCTCCTGATGTAACAAATAATTGTTTTTCATTGTGAAATTTAGATTGTACAAGCTCTACAAATGTACGAGACAGGTATCGAATCAGCATAATATGCTTGTTACTTCTTACTTTAAAAAAATTCATCCAGTTGTTAGGTAATGGGCTGTTATAATCAATTGAGTCATATTTACATTCTTCTTGATCAGTTTTATCTCTTCGTGTACGCTCAATACCTTTTGCAGAAATTCCTTGTGTTCCAGCTTGATCAAACAAAACTCTAACTTCTTGGAAACCTTTTTGAAAGTAAGGAGTAACCCACTTTTGTATCAACAATAAAGCATAATCTTAATTTTTTTTTTAGATGTTTGAATGGTGACATGTATATTATATTCATTCCTCCTATAATTATACAAGCACTGCAACTTGGTGTAAGATAAACATTAGACAGATTTTTCTGTCTAGTAATAACAGTGCGAGTGTGAGGTAGCGCACTTGCACTGTTACTACATACAATGTATATCGGCCATTTTAGACTATCGCACAGCTGTCGCTAAAATAGTGCCGATATTTCCGAATTTTTTGCCCATCCCGAACTAAATCGATCCTGGATTATGAAGATAATGATCTTATATTCCGAGTCGTGTAAAAATTCAGGTAAGAAATAAATTCTGTACGATTTTTTTTCATGATTTCTGTCGGCCCACAATAGTATGCAAATGCATAGCTTTGCACTATAGCGTTAGGAATGACATGTTCAATGATAATGTCAACAAATGTATGAAAATGTGTTTTCCTAACGTTTTCTTTGGCTAGTTTGAAGTCCTCGCTGGCCTGCAATTATTAATTTTAGTAAGTAAGTAACTGTCTTAATAAGTTAATGACTAAGTTTTAGTTCAAAGAAAAACGGAATAAGTTCAATAACCAAGATTTACAAATCATCTTTAAGTAAGTTACATTTTCAACTGACTATCACTCTTATCTGACTATATTGTTTTTATCCATATCATGTATAGAGTTAATACAGGACCCTCCCGGTTCCCGTAGGCAGTGGGTTAAACTTTGGAGAGTTGAGCCTGAACCTGTATCTTGTGGATTTTTCATATTTTTCTCCTTTTTATTTGTTTTTCATATCATAGCACTCATATCCGTACTGAGTGTCATAGTGTAGACTTATACTATTTTTGTTCTCTTTTTAAATTTGTCTTCATTTTTAAAATGTCTTTATGATTTATCCTGATGCCAGGAGGCGATTGTGATCTGTCTCGACGTGGGTCCCTCAATGACCCAGGCTCCTCCCGGTCACTGCCCAACCCTGAAGACGGCATGCGACACCATCACTCTCATCCTACGAAATAAGGTATGTGAAGAACATACTGTAGGCAAGCCTCCACACCAACTATTTTTTCATAAATTTTCAAATTTTACTTGCCCGAACATATCAATTGACTTGTCCCCCCCAAAGCAATATGAACAAAGTTAAAAACGCACAGTGGTAGGTAGCTTGATCTGTTTGGAAAATTACTATGTTTACCTAAATGTATTAAAGGAAAATTTCATTTTTTCTCTCATAGTTGAACAGAAATATGAGATAAATGAGATAAATTTGACTCCCCCACATACATTTTTACTTGCCCCGGGCAACAGGGCAAGTGCTAGTGTCAAGCCCTGCTGTAGGGCTTGCATTTGGCAGCCCAGCTACCAATGGCCACCAGAAAATAATTTTGCTACTAGAAACCCTTGCGTTTGCTACCAATCAAATTTTTGTTGTTGTCATTGTGGCCACCTGAATAATAATAATTATACTGTACTGTACTGTATTATAAAATGGGCTTCAGAATCTCTGCAATCTGATTGGTCAATTAGCGTGTAAGAATGTTTACTGACTGCACGCAGTAAATAGCGATACTGAATTGACGATAGCGAGTGCTATCGTTAATTCAATCATATAGCTTGTCGATTTCGACTACTGAAATGGCGACTACTGAAAATGGCGATCGGCGCCACAACTCTTCTGTCTTTTCAAAACAAGAATCAAACGCAAATTATGATACAGACGCGTTGTGATCTTCATTCCTGTTTACAATATCACCTGGCTGTGTCATGGCTACCCCATGTTTGTTTTGATGCTTCCGGTAAATTTAGCCATGCGTCCGGTAAATTTCAGCCATGCGTCCGGTAAATTTCAGCCATGCGTCCGGTAATTTTTTTACCGGACGCATGACTGGGACAAAGTTTGATTTTCACATTTTTTTGCGCCCATTTTATAAAACAAATGCTGCACAGGCATATTTCATGGATCAGTAAGAATTGGATGCTTCAAAGTTAAACTTACTCGTGCATCCAATTCTTACCGATCCACTCATGCCTGTGCATAATTTGTATACTGTATTTGTATTATGCACCTCGGAATACAGTTTCTAGATTGATGGCGCAATATAAATGCTCGTCAATACTTAAGGGAGCACCCATACCAGTGGCAAAGCTGAGCTACTTGGGTAATGAGAACATTATTCACTAGTGCAGAAGTGTTTGCTGTGAAGAGGCTACTGTATTCATTTGTCATTTGTCCCTAAAAAGTAAATTACTTTTTATTTGGAATCATGTATTGTTGAAACAGTGCTGGCAGAAAATGAAAAAAAGTTCATTTGGTATTTTACTATTTATTACCAGTTTTTTGCTGAATCAAAGGATGAGATTGCCCTGCTTCTCTTTGGAACTCCCGGCACGGCGAACCGCCTGAGTGACTCAGGCTACGAGAACATCACGGAGGAGAGACCATTCAAGATGGCTGACCTGGACCTGATCAAACACGTGAAGAACAACATCCAGCCCAGCCAGGTCTCCGGGAACTGTATCCTTGCCATTCATTTTCAAGCAGTGTGTTTAACGTAGGGCTCTTAGAGGGCCTGGAGATTTGAATCTTTTATTTACCAAGCCTAGGGAAATAGTTATCTCATGTTATCTCATGGGTCATTGAATTGGGAGACTAATACATGTAGGCCAATCTTTTTCACCATCAATGATGCACAAATTTGTTACAAAAAGTATTGAAAGAAGTAAAAGAACCTTGTTTTTACTGAGGTGAAAAGTCACAGAAAAGTCATAGAATTTGACTTTAGAATAAGTGCATGAACCCTGTCAAAGGTAGTACAGTTCTATTTGAAAGGGCGCTTCTATGTTGATAATTGTTGGGTGTTAATTGTGACATTCGGCTTTCAAAAAACACAAATTCTGTTTTAATACGTGTGGTTTGCGGTTGCACCATGTATAAGGAGAGGGTTGGTGAGTCCTGAGAAGGACTGTTGGTATTCTTTCTAGGATAGTCCTAAAAAGGACTGTGGTAGTCCTAGACAGGACTGTTTGTAGTCCTGGAAGGGGTTCGTATTCTTTCTTGAGGTTGTAGTTCTGATAAGAACTACAGCGCCGGTATATTTATTGTAAGGAGAGGGTTGGTGGTAGGAGGGGCTAGACGTTTCGAACAGGTTCACTCTCCGTCGTCAGGAGTGGCGACTCGCTGGCGTGCGCGGGTTTAAGGCTGCGGGTTGCGGACGCGGGTGACGTACTAGGTGTCCGTGGGTGCGGTATCGGCGGCGCGCTGTGTGTACTGCCGATATTGGCGGCGCTGGAGTCTATCGTCTCGCTGGTTGCGGACGTGAGTGACGGCTGGTTTCAGCGGGTGATGTGTGGTTGACTGTGGCGGTGACGTAGGCTGTGGCGGTGGCGTAGGCTGTGTCGGTGGTCTGTCGGTGTCCTTGTTGATGAGTGTTTCCTTTTTAGGACTATCCTAGAAAGAATACCAACAGTCCTTCTCAGGACTCACCAATCCTCTCCTTATACATGGTGCAACCGCAAACCACACGTATTATCTACACCACCATGGAAGCCGATACTTACAAGCAAAATTTAAATTCTGTTTTGTCTAGAATCTTGCCTGGTCAGACCCAAAGAGAAAATGAAAGATCCATTCTAAATTGTCAGTACTGTGAAGACCTTCCTTAACACCACTTACCTTCTAGGCATCGATGCACTGGTGGTTGCCCTGGATATGCTACACCGGGCGCACGAGACAAAAAAGTACACATCTAATCGCATCATCCTCTTTACGGATTTCAGAGGCGAGTTTGCCGACGACAAGCGGGAGAAAGTGATCGCGGAAATGAAACGGATGAAGACGGGACTCAATGTCATGTAAGCAAAGGAATGAAGGGATGACTCATAAATGATGGGAAAGGTTCTGGCACAAAGTTTGCCATTTTGTAGCATGGTGGCAGGTCAAAATTAAAGAGATCAAATTGACTTTGTCAAGCAGACTTTTCATTAACTTTTTATCTTCTTTCTTTAGAGGTCTACCATTAGAGGATAAGACCCTCTAGCAACAGGGAACAGGGGCAGAATTCAAGTTAAAACAAAAATGTCCTTTTATCATGAAGCAATTGGTATTGTGGTCATAATGACACATTAATACTTTCTGCGTTCTTTTGTCCAGAGGCCTTCCATTTGAGGATGACGATGAAGATGAAAGTGAAGGAGGGGTCCATGATAGACCATCTACTAGCAGGGCAAAAACAATTTTCTTTTTCTTGTAATTTTGTCTTATAATTAATTGGTATTGTTGTAATTGTAACAAATTAGCAGACATGCCAACCCTCCCGATTTCGCCGGGAGGCTTCCGGGGAAAAAAATGTAACTCCCGGCCTTACGGGCGGGGCGCTGATTTTTGTCGAGCCCACCGAGGTGGAGGGAGACTAAGGGATCCAAAGGACGATGATGTAGATGATAGCGAGGAAGGGGCGTATGAAAGACCCTCTACCAGCAGGGAAGGGGGGAAGAATTCATCAAAACGACAATTTCTTTCTCATGCAATTTAGTTCTCATGAAATAATTGGTCTTGTTGTAATCATAACATATTAATAATTTCTCTGTTCTTTCTTCAGCGGCCAACCATTTGAGGATGATGATGACGATGAAGATGATGAAGGGGCGCATGACATACCCTCTACCAGCAGTGCACGGGGGCGGGGTCCACAGAAGGAGAAGACCCCCCAGCAGAGGGCGGGGGAGCGGCTGATGCAGCACATACTGAAAGAGGTAGAAGGAGCCAACTACACATTCCAGTAAGTAGACATAGGCCTTACTTATCACAATTTCAAATACAGGGTGGCCCTCAAAAACGGTACAAGGTACTTGCCATAATAACGAAACATAATGACTAAGTTCTCGGGATAGGGCATCTTTTACAAAGAAAAATGATACCAAGAACAGTACTTTTTGTTTTAGGACGTCTTAAGTGAGACCATGTCAGGTTCCCATGTTTGTACATTTTTATGAAGTCAGTGCCTGATAAATCGCACTTCCTGCCCGTCATAGCATCGAACAAATATGCGCATTCTATCGGCACACAGCTGAAAGCGCACTAACAACGACACGTGTATTGCTCGTTGTTCGATGCTATGACGGGCAGTAAGTGCGATTTATCAGGCACTGACGGACATAATCATTTTGTTACTTTATTTTGGGAAGTGCCCTGTTCCGTTTTTTGGGCCACCCTGTATTGATTGGGGGGGGGGGGGGGGGGGGGGAGGACATGAAAGAATACAAGATTTTCTTATTTTGCTTCTGATTCTGATTCATTTTATTTGCAACATAATCACATGATACAACATAATTGTACAAATAATACAGAAAGAAGTACATTTGTTGAATTAAACAAAAATAACATGTTTAATTAATACATTGATAAAGTGTTTACATTGTATGTTGGATACACTTAATAAACAACTTTTCAAAACAGTAATTGAAAAAGAGGGTCGAAATTCCATTTATTAACAACTGCTATCATTGTCAGTTTGAAAGTATAGTTGCCCAATTAAAACTAAAAGAGTGTCATGAAATTTGTCTGACCTGATGTATATATTTTTACTGGCCCTGGGTCAACGGGCCAGTGGAAGTGTCAAGCTCCCTGGCTTAACCAGTTGGTGACAAATTAATTATTTGGTATAAAAGGCGTTCTCCTTTGATTCACAGGCACTAATATAAGCAGATCCATGCATTTTAGTTCGAATATGTGACTGGATATAGCTAAACCCTGTTAGACCATTTTGAGTGCACGGTTTCGCTTTATTGGGTCACATATAGTAGACAGTAGTTCTTTTTCCCCTCTGCAGAGAATTCATTCCACTGGTGACGATGTTTGAGAAGAGAGCTGTTCGTCCCACACCCTGGAAGGTCAACCTGGAGATTGGATCAGAACTCAAGATACCCGTCTCAGGTTACCTCAGGGTATGTCACACAATCTTGTGTCTTATTTGTCCTTCATCTTCTTCCATTTATTTTTCTTCTTTCTTGTCTTCCCCTTTAAATTCCTTCTTCCCTTCATCATCCTGGTTGTCATCACCCTCATCCTCATTGTCTTCATCATCATCATCATTTTCCTCATCTGGTAGGGCTAGTTCAGTCACAAAACATGCTGCTTTCGCTACCCTTTATTTATCTTTCTGTCCATACTTCTGGGATAGCACCTTTCAGATGTACGTATAGTGATTTGTATTTTGTTATTACTACGCAATTTAGTATGCTGAACCTTCCTGTTTTAATTTCTAACAGTGCATAGAGACATACGTGATATGCGCATTATACATTTGTATACAACATAATTGTTTTTATTATTATCATCATCATCTCAACATGATCTATTTTCATCTTCTCCATGTTTCTACACCAATGTTCTAGGTGAAAGAGTCGACTAACAAGAGTTGAAAGTTCACATACCAGAAGGGCCCAGGCAAGGAGTACACCCCGAAGATGATCCGTTCATTGCACCTTAGTTGATTAAGTATTGTTATGCCTCCGCCAACGAGGTGGCCGGAGGCATTATGTTTTCGGGTTGTCCGTCCGTCCGTATGTACGTCTGTCCGTCCGTCCCGTTATCGTTCTCGCGATATCTCAAGAACAGATTGACGGATCAATTTCAAACTTGGTATGAGTATACATATTGGGGTGACAATGATCTGATTAGATTTTTGGGGTCATGAGGTCAAAGGTCAATGTCACAGGGCTCATTATATATGCAAAAATAGCTTGTAATGGCAAAATCTCAGAACTGAATGTCAGATTTCAATCAAACTTGGTACCTGAATGAATTATAGAGAGCCAATGTAGCCATGTACAATTTGTGGGTCATGAGGTCATAGGTCAAGGCCACAGGACTCATTATATATGCAAAAATCGCTTGTAATTGTATAAACTCAAGAACTGAATGTCAGATTTCAATCAAACTTGGTACCTGAATGTATCATAGGGAGCCAATGAAGCCATACATTTTTTGGGATCATGAAGTCAAAGGTCAAGGTCACAGGATTGCATAAATAGCTTGTAATTGTAAAAACTCAAGAACTAAATGTCAGATTCCAATCAAACTTTGTACCTGAATGGATCGTAGGGAGCCAATTTAGCCATATAATTTGGGGTCATGATGTGAAAGGTCAAGGTCACAGGACTAATTTTATATGCAAAAATAGCTTGTAATAGTGATATCTCAAGATCTGGTTGATGGATTACCATCAAAATTGAGTTACACAATTAATTCCGTGCATGTTAATTTGGGCTCGATATAAAAATCGATTGATAGCGGAGGCATAATTTTCGACTGCGCGCAGTCGAAGATCCATCTAGTTCTAGTTTATTTGTACCATACCTTAAATATTTATTTGTTTCTCTCTAGGTGAAAGGGTCAGCTAACAAGAGTTTGAAGTCTACATATAAAACAAGGCTGATGAAGGAGTACTGCACTCCGAAGACAAACCGTTCACAGCATCTCCAAAAAAATAACATCTAGATGATAATTCCTTAACCCTGATCCCATTAAGGGGGGGTGGGGGGGGCCTTTTTGGCCCCCCCTGTCGTTTTTTTCGACGTGCATCTAGACCGATTGGAATTTTACGTTCAAACTTCGTGACTTTTTTCTCTCAAGTCTCCCGCATGTTTTGATATATAATTCACCCCGGTCGGACATGTAGAACTGATTTTAGAGGTTGATAATTGCTCATCCGTCACAAAAAAATGCAATTTTTGTACAGGTTTCTATGTAATTCATGTATCAGATCCCATGTAATTAAAACAATGTCGGTAAATCTGGGAATACTAATTTGCATATTTGCATAATTTATGCAAATTAGTGATATATTTTATCACCCTAAAAAACATGGATATGATGAATTACATCATTTAAAAGAATTTTTTTACAGAAAACCTGTAATTTCTCTTGAATTTAGATGAAAATCCCAAATTCGTCAAAAATGTGCATATTCAAAATGTTAATTAATTATTACAAACAAAAATAATGGTCCAATTTTTTTTTCTTTCTCCAAATTCTTATTCTTCTTGACTTGTTTTACGTATGTGCCAATTTTCAAGTCGATCGGTCCATTCGTTGCCGAGATTTGAGGGGGGGGGGGGCCAAAAAGGCCCCCCCCCCTAATGGACTCGAGTGACCAAAATAACCCAATGGGAATAGGGTTAAGAGAGAACTTGGTGAAAACATTCATGTTTGTTATGTACATGTTTAACGTGATATCTTGCTGTATAGGTTAAAGAGTCGGATAACAAGCGCTGGAAGAAAATGTTCCAGAAAGGGCCAGGCAAGGAGTACACCCCCATGAAGAGCTTTTCGCAGCATCTTAATGATGATGAGGAGACCGAGGTGGAGAGGGAGGACATGGTTGAAGGTATGCGCCAATCAAGAAGAATATTCATACAAATTATCATCATTTAGTCGAACCTTCCATTAGGAAAGGATTGTCGTCGTTTGTGAGAGTCTTACAAAGTGATAAGGACTTGCTGATCTACCACAAGATCCATACTTACCCCTTCCAACTAACCAGTGCATTAACGCCAGCCGTTCATGCCTAAACAACCGCTAGTAACAAATAAATAATTTAAATAAAATAACATACCGCCTGCAACCAAGGCTAGCCCTGCCACGTCAGCAAGACCGCCATTAGTGTCATCCTTCTTACACAGCGCGCTTCATGCCGACAACACGTGCTATTTGATTCCTTTCGACTTCATCTCGCTTTTTGCCGTTTGAAGCTTCTATCTAAGGTCAGACCTACCCTATTTATACCGCTTGTCTTTGCTGGTTATTTTGATAGTATTTTTGTAATCTTTCTTGCTATAATTTTTAGGTTCTTTCCGTCTTTTGGTGTCGGAAATGTGTTTTTTTGGAGTGGCCCACGTCCTTACGGGTTAGCGGCTCGCTTCTCGCCAGGAGTTGCGGGGCTCGTTCTCCGGTTAGAACCATGCGTTTTTGTGTGGTTTGTTTGTTTGGTGTCTTCGAATGAACATGGGTGTATCAATATTTATTTTTCAGTATGATACCTAGATATATATATTTAATATACAATGTTATGTTGTATTTATGTATGTATGTTTTTCGTGCCTGGAGTCCTCTCAGTGTTAAAGGACCTAAAGAATACAACATACTTTGACACTTATTCCATAGTTGATGACTTGAAACATAGGTCTGCCGAAAAAAATCCATGAAAATAAACATAGTAGTGATTTAAGACTAGTTTTCTGATGCCAAATCTCACTTAGCAGCCATTTTACGCCCCACCCACATTTAGGGTCCGGAATCGGCAGCGTGATCGACATGTGATTGACAATTCATTGGCTTACGTCATGACGCGTCAACTAAAGAATTTAGTTCAATTAGATATTTACTAATTACCCCTAAATTGCTTTATTTCATGAGAAATGACTGCCAAATTCTTTTTCTTCGGGAAAAATTACATATAGAGAGCCGAATTGTGAAAATTAGGCCATCTAGACGATGTAGTTCCTTTAACCTTTTGTGGTTATATAGTATTTATATATATACATATATATACGTGGCCCATCCCGGGGAAATCCTAAGACGATATAACCCTGCACAGCCCAGGGCATTTCGGAAGCTCTAATAACCCTGGCTCATCACAGGGCAATCAAAATCCGTAGCATCCCTGGCTCATACCAAGGAAATCCGGAAACATTAAAGTCCCTGGCTCTTTGCAGGGATATCCGTAAACCCTAATATCCCTGGCTCATCCAAGTCCCATGGTACTAAGGAAACTATATAATTCCTGGCTTATCCAAGGGATATTCTGGAACTTTAAAAACCCTGGCTCACCACAGGGAGATCCGTAAACTCTAATAACACTGGCTCATTCCAGGGCAGTGTGGAAATTCGAATAACCCTGGCTTACCCCAGGGCAACCAGGAACTCAAAAACCCAGGCTCATTCCAGGGCAATCGGAAACCGTATCATCACTGGCTCATTCCAGGGAAATTCGAAAACCCTAATATTCCTGGCGCGTCCCAGGATAAGTAGGGTGGGATGAGCCCAAATTCCTTCTTGCCTCGCAACGCAGGAAGGCCGGGCCTCTATGGGGAAGAGGACCCATCGGGTGCGGGAACAAAAATATTTGACTTTTCAGTGGCTCCGCGCTACACCAGCCAGCCCTGGGCCACACCCACGGCAATTGTACGGGAGTTAGCCACCGGCCACCGGCGCCCGTGGTTCCTTTGACGGGACCTCTAGTGGCCGCTGCCCCTGGCGCGACCCAGGGCCGGGCGGGGTGTTTCTCACAGTTTACAGTTTTTCTGGGCCTGGCCTTATGCTTACCAGTGCCAGTCCCCAGCCGTCCGCAGCTCACATCCCCCGGGCACTCAGGGGCCCTTCCAGGGGAGGACACCCCTTTACTAGTTCACCAGGACTCTGGTTCCCATGGCTCGCCACGAGCTTGGGATTCCAGGGTTCTCTTGTCACCAGGGCTTAGTTCCTTCGGGCTTTCTCCCCCGGGTCAGTGTCCGATCAGCGGGGGATTTTGGTACCACAAGAGATGATTTCTTATTCCGTGGTATCTAGATGAGAATGGCCTGGTGACTTCGCCACTCGCGGGCCTGCATGAGCGACCAAATGACCCGGATCGCTCTGGTCTTGCTGGTCTCTCCTCCAGTTGAGTATAGGCCCTCGGCTGGAGAACCGAGAATGCGTTCGCATGGGGTGGAGATTCCCCAACGACTTCCAATTCCACGACTCGGATAATGAGGCATATATGTCGTTCGAGCCCGCCCACAGGGTCTCCGGGCCCTCGCCTTTTCCATGGACCGTGCGCCGGCCCTGATGGCAAAGCCGTAACAATATGAGATTGCCTGGTGAGTGTCTCTATACTATCACATGTTTCTGAGTGTGATTCTTTGTTTTCTTGGCGGCTCTTCAGGATCAGGGAGTGAGATCCAAAATGCACGGTATCTCGCAGGAAGATATTGTACGCGCAGTCTGCTCGACCTGTTTTCTATAACACTCGCCGGCGTCGCCGCCCGGCCATTTAGGCTTTGGGGCTACCTAACCAGACCACATTTCGGATATATCTGGCCATCCAGTTCCTCGGCCCGGACCTGTTGCGGGCAGTCTGCGGACTGCCTGGATGAGGATATGGAGTCCCATAAGAGGACAGAAGATATGGTGTCTAAATTTCACCCCTCCGATCTCTCTCGCGCGGAATTAGGGCTCCGTACCCAGGCCAGTGTCCTTTACCAGTTTACGGGCCCTACTCGTCTTCGATATAAGCCTCAGCTGGGTTTTCCTCGGATAGGGAGAGCCTGGGGTTAGGTCTAACCCTAAACCCCAGCCCCTCCCCCTTTCGTTTACTTTGCGAGTTTAGCCCCCCGTCCCGCCGGGCCGTCGTTTTTCCGTGGCCGCTTCCCTCTCACGGTCCAGCTTTCCCACCATTTCTGTCGGGTTGCTCGGGGCCCTGTCGGATCCCGTGGGCATGGTGGGCGGCAGTCTGGCTCTATTGTAGAACCCCTGCCTATACGTGCCGGTGGACGTGTTCAGTTACGCTGAACCCATGGGTCCGCTACGAACTTCTCCATTGGGCGGACTTTTTCCTGGGAGACAGTTTTGGGATGTTTGGCCCTCCGTGAAGCTATCCACGGACGCATCGCTGCAGAGATAGGATGCTGATTTGACAGCCTCCTCGTGTCCAGCGTATGTTCCCCAGCTCATTACGTGCGTAATATTGATCTACTGGAGTTTGATGATGTCTCCCGGGTTTCGGTCACTTCCTTACGATTCGGTCGGCACCACAGTGATGGCGTTCTTTAATTGGTCACTCTGTCGTCTAGCTGTAGAGGTTTGAGACTGGTGCAGTGCGGTAAACGTGTCTCCGTTGACTGTCCATGTTCCTGGGGACCAGAATCGTATAGCAGATTTTCTGTCCAGGCATAGTCACCCGCCGAAATACATGTGTCAAGACTAAATAGCGAGATGCCTTGTAAAAACAGTTATTAATGGGAATAATACCTTCTTTTTAAAGAATACAACAATATATATCAATGGTTGCACATTTGATTACCGGTCATAAAAGTAAGATCCAAACAAACACACAAAAAGTAAAGGATTGAAAATAAAATTGCATACTAATACTTTACAGAAGGACAAAATACTATAATGTAAAGTATTCAATGACATACAATCAAGTATATAACAAATAAATATAAATATGCAAGCATCTTATCAATATAGTATTTGTGTAGATCGATAGTATGTAAAACATATGTATAACAAATGATTAATCCACTTTGCAATTTCAAACACACAATTTTACCAGAAAATTCAAAGCAGAGCACTGGTATGACCCGACCTGGATCCAACACTATAGTGGTTTTAGGAATGGAGAAGAAAAGGGGTAATGTGTGGAGGGGGAGAAAAGATTACCGTAGTGTGACCAAAGGGTCATGGCGCAAGGTCGGTCCTTGTCAGAAAATGCGAGCAGTAAATCGGATTGACTATTCATAAGTTAACTATGAATGTTATGTACGTAAAAAGGTCTTTGTGTATAATATACTGATAACGTCGTGATCTTTTAGATTCCTAGTTGACCTACATTGCGAGACAAACGAATATCACTAGCGATATTATTTTCGATAATATACTGATGTTTACCAAATACAATCAACATTAAATAAAAGTGAACTCGTGGCTACCACTCTGCTTTTTCGCCGTCCATAGGGGTGCGCTTCGTGTATGACTCTTTAATTTTATTCTCGTCATTTCTGACTCAATTTTCGCGCTCTCTGTCATAAGAGTCAGCTTCCTTGCTCCCTGGTATCGCTTGGACCTTTCCAGTACTCCTCATTTCGAACCCCTTCGCTAGGGCTACGCTCTAGTATACTACACTACAGCGGCGTTTCTCATTGCTGTTGTTTCTGTCCTTGGCAGAAGTAAGCGTTCGTTTTCCATCGCTTCGGGGCATATCAGCTGTGTAGCGTCGGGACTCTGTTGGGTCCCTGATTCCCAGCTCCTGTATAACACAATATCATATTGGTCTCCTCTGGTCCTCTTTAGCTGTCCCTCCCAGCTATTCGGTCTCTGAGGACAATATTACTGGTTCCCAGTTCGGGCACTCGTATAGTATCTTGAGGCCGATTACGCTCTATTGTTGCGCCTGCTTTATCTGCCACACCGTCGGCGTCATCAGGACGGCAGGTGCCAAGGCTATCCTGCGGGGCCCGTTCCGTGTTTTATGACACTTTTCTAGTTATAATGTTCACATTCACCACGAGTTACCCGCAGGATGTGGTGACAGGGGAAGCGTCGTTTGTTGGCGCTTCCGTGGGTGCGGCTGTGTGTTTTGCCTTGTGAGGGCCACCACCCGTACGGACATTCTGCTACTCTGCACTGGAAGGGGTAAGTATGGATCTTGTGGTAAATTGGTAGGATCTGTATTGATACTACTATCTACTAGAGATACATACTTACCCCTTCCGATCCCTCTCTCCCTCCCCTCTATCTTGCGTTTTGAAGCGCGTGTGAGAAGGATGACAGTAATGGTGATCTTGCTGACGTGGCAGGGCTAGCCTTGGTTGCAGGCGGTAGGTTATTTTATTAAAATTATTTCTTTGTTGTTTAGGCATGAACGGCTGGCGTTAATGCACTGGTTAGTTGGAAGGGGTAAGTATGTATCTCTAGTAGATAGTAGTATCAATACAGATCCTACTAATCATTTTGATCAAATAGCATCGCAAACCCCTGTAGAACTTTTGGTTACTTAAATATGTTAATAAAGCCGTACATATACATGTACATGTATCTGCCATCCTCGGGTTATTAAACAAGTAATTTACTGACTCCAGGAAATGATCAGTATAGTAACGAGATGCCATTGAAGGAATTGACAAAGCGATTGAATAGCTAAAGGTAACTAGGTACTAGTCATATTGAGTTATTTTATTGGCCATGTCATCTAAGCCAGTTTGTTAGGTGTTGCCTTGTACATAATTAGATATCCGTTCAGTTTTTCCTGGAACTTCTTTCCTCTTTAAAGATTAAAATAAGAATACTAATATATATTTATATATACATGTATATATCTAATATGCAATTTCAATTCTTGATTATAATTATAATTTTTATTATCGTCATCATTTCAATAGGTCATCGCCATAGAAATGACTTCATCCCCATCTCTGAGGAGGACAAGAAGAACATGGATTACAAGAAGCCAGGGAAGGTCATGCAGGTCTTGGAGTTCACCAAGGAATCTAGGGTAAGATATGTGACCTTACACCATAAAACAACCGTTAAAGGACAATGAAATCCGGAAAAATTGATGCATGCACTATAATGCACTAAATATGATGAATAGTCCCTGAAAATTGAGCACAATCGGTCAAGAAATAACAAAACTATGGCTCTTTGAAAATAGCCATTTATTTCTACGAGTGACTCAAATTGGCAACGCACACTGGCAAATTTGTGGACTACTCCCCATATGTTTTGTACACAACATTTCAATTTTGTTCAATTTTCCTAAAATATATGTTTACTCTTCGTTTGAGCTCAACATATGTTTTGTAGAATACATTTATACACAACATATCACGATTTGGGGGAATGGAAAAGTGTGGCTATGAAGAAAACTGTAAACATTTGAATATTTGTGTACAAAACATATGGAGAGTAGTCCACAAACTTAGGCCAAAAAACAAAAACAAAATCAGAAAATACCTTTAGGGTCGGCGGTATTTTTAGGGTCGGGCGAGTTACGCCTATCCAACAATTTATTTTTCATGGCCTTATCAGAGTGCGTTGCCAATTTAAGTTCCACGTAGGAATAAATGCACATCTTCAAAGAGCCATAGTTTTCTTGTTTCTTGCCCGATTATGCTCTAACTTGCAGAGATTATTCCTCCTAATCTCTTCAAGTATATGAAAGCAACAGTTTGATTGGGTTTCATTGTCCTTTAAGTCGTTGTGGTAGTTTCTCTGTTATTAGCTGAAATAGTCAAAGTTTGTATGAAATGTGAGATTTAGGATTTTGATACTTCCTGCATGTGAGTATCTTAATCTACCTTCTGTGAAATTTGAGCATCAGAAATCATGTTTAAATCTGATTTTTCATAGACCAAAAATGATCAGATTACAGCGCTCAAATGAATGCAGATCTTTGGAATGGTCCGATTTCTCCTTTGTTTTAAAACTGCTTCGGCCATGTTCCAAATATATGGTGATCATTTTTAGAGGGTTTGCTTAGTCCGAATATGACAAATTATATAGCATTTTAAATGTAATGACTTCTCCTTCAATATCTTGTAAAAATCAGCACAATAATTCCCTGACTTATTGCTAGTTTTGTGGCGTAAGGTCACATTATGATGTCTGTAGCCGAGCCTCACACTAACTTTTTTCCCACGGCCAATTAGAATGATGAATTTTAAAATTATACTTGCCCGCAAAATCCAATGTGAAACAGCTCGATCTGCTTTGCAAATTTCTTGCTTGTTTCTAAATGAGATTTCAAAGTAAGGAATTATTCTTATATATCAGAGTTTACAGAAATTTTAGTTTTCCTCTTTGTTCCTCAAACTGATGACCAAGCTGCGGTCCTGGCAATATCTGCTCTTAGCAGTGACTTTAATATATGAGGCTTATTTTCATGCTAATCTGGATCCTTACTTATCTTCTTAATCCATCTCGATTAAGAGGCACCAGCTAGTAGGAAACAGCGTGTACCTCTTTATCCCCCAGCCGATGATCAGGCTGTAGTCATGGCGTTCTCAGCTCTTACCAGTGCCTTCCTTGTATGAGACCAGCTGAATCTTCATGCTAATCTTAATTTTAATCCTTACTTATCTTCTTAATCCATCCAGTTCAAGAAACTACTAAGAAACTGTATGAACCTTTTTGATCCACAACCCGAAAATCAGGCTGAAGCCATGGCATTCTCAGCTTCTATCAGTACTTATCCTCATCCTAATTCTAATGATTATCTGTGTGATCTTAACCCTAATAAGGCCGGTGTTGGCGGGGGGGGGGGGGGGGGGGGCATTATGGCCCCCTACCACCGCGATTTTTCCAATTGCTCAGGAACGCACAAAGAAGACGGCCCGCCACTTGGTGACTTTTTTCTTTTGAGTCTTGCGTATCTTTAAAACAATTTTTTGGAAAATCGGACCTACCGTTTCAAAGTTACATGACCTTTTGTCTTTGCATGCCCTGCTCATTTTCGTGATTTGTGTACAAAACATTTGGAAATATCAGTTTTCCTAAAAAGAGATACAACATTGGTTATTTGGTCTTATTTACATTTTAGATGTTTGTTTTGGTGGTCAATATAGTAAGAAATAAAATACAACAACAAAAACAATAAAATACATAAGTTAAAAAAACAACGAAATACATAACAAATTATCAAAACAATAGAAAACATAAGGAATAACTTGACTCTTCCAGATGTTTTTGTTGTATTCTTATTCCAATTAGTCTGAAGAATATATGTAGTGAAAAACAATGTTTAATAATGAAGAATATATGATTTATGGGTAAAAATATGAATTTTATGACCTTATTCGGATACATTACCAATATGCAAATTAGTGAATTTTTCAAAAAATTAAAATTACCATAGTATTCTTTGCACTTCACTTGACATGCGTGCAAATTTTCACGGCGATCGGCCCCTTTGCGGCGGAGATGTTAAAAGAACACTTTATTGACGAATACAAAAACAAATGTTGTTCTGCATACCATCAAAGGTTAATCTCCACAACAATTTAAAATATATAACCCCCAATAAAGTCTGCATTTGTTTTTCAAAAGTGCCTTTTTTGTGTTTACATATGCTAATGAACTCATCTGCTCGGATGTCGTGACTTCATTGAGGCAGAACTATGATTGTGTGTCCTTGCTTTACATACACGTATGACCTTTGTACTCTGTTGTTCGCGCACAATTACCCTTTGTGAACTGCTGTACCGTATCGATCTTGAATACGCCAAAGCTCGGAAAAGCATGACAAGGATGTATTCGAAAAATTTGATTTCTTGTCCCGTACAAACTGGTCCCTTTCTTAAAAGTAAAGGAATCTTGTTTGTTAGGTCAATTGATTTACTAAGAATTGCAAAGTAAACGAGGTAAATTACTTTCTCTTACGATTTGTGTTTGTTTATGTAGTGCGTGTTCTCCATAAACGTGGGTGTATGAGGGCACGTGCGGAGTTACTAATTTTGTCGTAATTTGCTAAAGATTGTATCAAAGTATACCACCACATTTGATATTGCGGATATAATTGTAATGTTCTTGTCTATTTTTGTAGCGAGCAAATAAGAAGAAAATAATGAATTACTATATAGGGGGGGGGGGGGGGGGCATAATGCCCCCCCCCCCCCCCCTCCCCGGCCGTAGAAAGACCTCAAATAGCCCGGTCTTTTTAGGGTTAATCCTAATCCATGTATATTAAGAGACACCAGATAGGTGGCAACAGCAATTACCTCTTCATTTCCCAACCAGACGCTCAGGCTGCAGCCATGAAATTGTTCGCTCTCACCAGTGCCTTGTACAAGAACAACTTAATCTTGATGCTAATCTTAATCCTTCTCTTCCTAATGCATCCAGATTAAGAGACACCAACTCGTTGGAAACGGTGTGTACCTCTTCGTTCCCCAACCCGACGATCAGGCAGCAGCCATGGCGTTTTCAGCTCTCACCAGTGCCTTGTACGAGACAAACATGGTGGCCATTGTGAGGCGGGCTCATTCACCAAGTAGCAACCCTAGAATAGGATACATGGCCCCGCACATCAAAGCAAATTATGAGGTAGGAAAAAAATACTGTTTTCTATATTGTCAGAAGATTTTTCTTAATTCTAACCCTAGGTTTCCAGAAAATTTGTAACAGAATGTATACATGTTTCTTATATGATGATTGAAATAAAGTCACTTTCAAATTAATCTTTCAAAATTTCAAACAAAACTGAGAAACCTTTCATAGAGTCAGCATAATAAATTTAAATGACAAATCTAACTCAATAACATATCACAATCGATTCATTATAAACCCCTCACAAAAAGTTCGGCAATTAAGGTTTGAGCGTTCTTAACTCTCCTATTACTTTATTACCGTTCATAAATGTGGTATCATTGGAAAGCTTGTGTTCCCCCCTTTCCATCGATATGAAATTTGTTATGAATATTTATCATGGAATGTGCATTACATCCGAATATGGGGCAAAGTCAAAAGTGAAATGTTGCAAAATGCATTGATATTGTCAACCGTAATTCCTCATGTTAATGTTATTGGGAGAATAAGTTGTGTTTTGAATACTGTTGAGGCGCTCATGCATGAATGTCAATGGCGTAATGTCCTTTCCTCTGGAGGATGGAATGATTTTTAAATGGTCATTAATTCAATAATGAATTATTCTGTTGTTTGGACAGTGAAATGTGCCTTTAATGATGTTTGTTCTTATTTTCACAGAGTGGTCATTTATCAATGTTAAAGATGCCACGTTTATCGAATGTCCAAAAGGCCCGCACAATCGGCTAACTTGAAGCTGGCATCCCCAAAATTAAGTTGCTTCCCTGTTTAGGGTGAGCCCCAGTACAATTTCCAGATTGTATGCAAAATTTACCGAAACCAGAGAGGTTAAGGACAGGCCATGGATTTGGCGCCCAAAGAAGACTAACCCAGGAGAAGACCAGTACATCACATTATCTGCAATATGGAATCGCAGGCTATCTGCAAGAAACCTGCAAGTATGGTTTGCAAAACACTTTGGCAGAAGATTGCCAGAACAAAAAATAAGAAACAGACTGCATGTATCCATTTTGCAAGCCCGCAATGCTGCAATACCTCGTCAAATCCGGTCGTCGCTGGTGTCGTTTGTACTGCAATTGTGGTGGATTTTGTGTAAACTGGAAAAAATGACAAACTTGCAATAATCTGTATAAAAGTCAACCATAATGAAAATTTCTCAATCAGTCAATAAAAAACATACAAAAACATGCAAAAACATGCAAAAACATTATCGCACCACCTTCACATTATAAAGACACATTTCATCCTCCAAAGAAAAGGATAAAACACCATTAACATTCATGCATGACCTCCTGAACATCATTTAGAACACTGTATTCCCCCAACATAAGGAGGGTACACTATTGACAATATCAATGCATTTTGCAACATTTCACTTTTGACTTTGCCCCATATTCGGGTGTAATGCACATTCCATGATAAAATATTCATAACAAATGTCATATCAATATAAAGGGGGGAAAACAAGCTTTCCAATGATACCAAATTCATGAACTGTTAAAAAAGTAAAAGGAGAGATATGAACGCTCAAACCTGAATTGCAGAACCTTTTGTGAGGGGTTTATGTACAGCTTCCCATTGCCAAGGAACTGTTTGTCCGGTTGTCAGCGAGAAGAAATGGATGAATGAGTGATTGAGTCGAATGAATGAATGGACCGTTTGTATTTATGCTCTCAGAAATAAACAAGGAAACTGTTAAAAAGGTTTGCAAACAATGGTTGCTATGTTCTTTGTCTCAGGGTCTGTACTACATAGAGCTTCCTTTTGCAGAGAACATCTGTACGTACACCTTCGACTCGCTAGACAACAACAAGAAATGCCAACCAACAGGTGAGCACCACTATGAAGGGAAGTTTGTTTCAACATTCACAAGAACTTGACAATATTACGGAAGGTATAGTTAACCGTTTGTCTCGTGAAGTGAACAATCAAAATTTGTACCATGTTTCAAGCGCATCTGCTACCCTCTATCAGGTACTAAAGATGTAGTTTGAGCTGCGCGGTTGCAACTTATTATGTGCGGGTACAACGTGACCCACGCTTTCACAACTGGGTGGCCCAGTGGCCAGCGCTCTCGATGACTAATGATAATGATTTATATAGCGCCTAATATGATATGATATCGTCTCTATGTACTTTACACTTTTTTTTTTACCCCGGTCATAGGATAAAATGCAAACCAGCACACATTGTGTGCACCATCTGCACCCCCTGTGGAGCATTCCTTCTAAGCGGCTCATGGGCATTGAGCAGATCCTTCATATAAAGGCTTTCACCTCCTACTGGATCCCCATTTATACACCTGGGTAGAGAGCAGCAATTGGCAACAATGCTGATTGGACATGCTGGTATGAAGCATTGGTTGGGCATCTGTTTGTAACCAAACTTGATTGGTAGATGCCCTATATTGGCCTCCATGATATTCTGGGGTCAAAGGTCACATAAGTAGGTCAAAGGTCAAATGAGGTCAAATGTGAAAGTTTACCTGCAATACTCTATTAGGGTTGATAACTTTCCAACCCTGCATCTGTTTGTAACCAAACTTGATTGGTAGATGCCCTATATTGGCCTCCATGATATTCTGGGGTCAAAGGTCACATAAGTAGGTCAAAGGACAAATGAGCTCAAATGTGAAAGTTTACCTGCAAGACTCTATTAAGGTTGATAGCTTTCCAACCCTGCATCTGTTTGTAACCAAACTTGATTGATAGATGCATGATTAGTCTAACCTTGGTTGTTTGTGTTTATGTGTTGGTTTGTTGCATGAATGCGCGCAAGTGGGCGAGGCACATTACGGCCATCGCCTTGTCTAGTTTATGAATTATGTTTCCAGTTTCTTGTTTATGAATTCTGACTTGTACATAGTTCTTGTTTATAAATTGTAATTGTTTTTCCTATGTCTTCAGCTACATTGAGACCATCAGTAATTTCTCTTTCTCAATTATGTATGTTCTTGTTTGTTCCTAGAGGAGCAGCTGTCTGCAGTGGACAGTCTGATTGATAACATGGACCTCATGAATCCAGAAGAGTGAGTAAACCTTTTGTCCTTAGCAATTCAGAATTATTGTATGAGTTATATTTATGATTTATAACTTGTAATCAAAATAATAGTGGCTATTATATCCCTCATAAGATCGTTTTACCATTGCATTTGACAAATGATAGTTTTGGACAACACGCGCAGTCCCCGCGCAATCACGTGACCGGGCTTGTTAGCAAAAACTAACACTAAAAGTTCGTTACGCGCTCGTCCCATAGATCATGTGTTTTAGCAAAATGCACACGCGACCAAATTTGTGCAGTGCTCTATGGCGCACACGTTCTAGTCACGTGATTGCCCTTGTTCATAAAAACTAACACCCTTTGAAGAAGAACGCCAAGACAGCCAATAAGCACATCCGTGGGAGCGCTAGCACGCATTCATCGCGTTTTTGTGATTGTATGCGCAAAATAACAATGACTTTAAGCGTATTAGATGCGCCATGGTTGTGGAGGCTCATACTGGCTTCATCAATGTCGATTGATTTTTAGATCAAAATTTACAAGCAATTTTATGAAATATTAAAGAGATTTTCACTTATTTTGCTATAAGATGAACACAATGCGTGATATTGATGAGTGATATAAAACAACTAACGAATGTGATGATTGTGATAGGCAATCTATTACCCTCAGCGATCATTTTGAGCCCACCTCGGTAATAGATTTGACTATCACAAGAAGCATATTTGTTAGTTGTATACTAATATCATGCATGATCTGTCTGTTGACACTCGGGGCGCATTATTATTACTCCGATCATTGGATACACCACACTGCTATAAATTCAGCACTTGCAATTTCCACTGATCGGAAACATTTTTGCCAGTCAGGATTTTGGTATTTCCTGAATTAGGATATCTTAATCTACCTTCTGCAAAATGTTTAGTGTCAGAAATCATGTTTAAATTAGTTTTTCATTGAATAAAAATGATCAGATTACATTGCTTGAATGGACACCCATCTTTGAAGCGGCCCATTTTCTCCATTATTTTGAAATTGCTCCAGCCTTGTTCCAAATCTGTGGCACTCATTTTGCAGGGTTTGCTTAGTACAAACATGCCAAATTATGTACCATTTGGTTTGTCATATACCAAATACCGTTTTGTGGTGGAGGGTTACATTTATTCTAGTAATGCCTCGGTCACACCTTTGCGTATTTTGCTGCGTACTGTTGCGCTATAGGCGGGGTACATCAATACGCAACCGTACCCAGCAATACACGGCAAATCTGACGTCATCAGTCACACTTTTGCGATCTAGCTCGTACATGCCGCTCGTACAAAGACTGTCTATGATTGCCTAGACTCGCAGCGTAGCGATTTGCTAGCGCAACGGTTTGTGCTGCTACGAGCAACAGCGTGGCAATACGCGCAATCATGCGAACGACAACCCCAACCACAACGAGCTAAAGCGTGCGGGAAGCGCAGCTTCAGGCAGTGACACGCCTTTCACAAAAAAGAGATGCGCATGATTGCGTATACCTGCGCTAGGCCACTCTCTGTTGCTCGCATTCACTGGTTGCCACTCGCATCTGCTCATAGGCGATTTTACCTTGCGTTTGCTTGCGATAGTTTAGAAAATTTTAAAACTAGCGAGCGACTAAGGCAGGCCTCTGCGCTAGTCTGCGTATTGAGTACGTAGTGAGCACGTTTCATTGCGGGTTATTGGGTATGTCTGCCTATGTCTGCGTTCTGGCAATACACAGCAATACGCAAGCCAAATACGCAAAGGTGTGACCTGGGTATAAACTGAACAACACAATGAACAAGGAGCCCTTTCACTTTAATTCATTATGTTTTAACCTTTTCTTTTTTCTTCATTTTGCTCTTTTTCAGTGAAGATGATGAAGATGACAGAGAAGAAGCACTCAAACCGAAGAATACACGCAATCCTTACACCCAGTGCTTGTGTCAGGTAATAACAATGAAACTTCTATTTTTACACTACGCGTAAATAACACCTTGAACACAAAACACTAAGCATTTGAACCAGGTGATAAAGAAAATAATTTTTTTTTACACCAGATGACACCATTAGCAGAAAATGTGTAATGTAAATTTAAGAAGAAGCATTCAAACCAAAGAATGCACTCAATGCTTACACCCAGCGCTTGTGTCAGGTAATAACAACACATGTTTTATACACAAAATGACACCAGGAGTATGAAATGTGTGATCTAACTTCAAGGAAAAACACTCAAACCAGAGAAGATATTAGATGCTTTCACACAATGTTTGTGTCAGGTAATATTGTTAATAAACACAATGTTTGTGTCAGGTAATATTGTTAATAAGTTAACACTAACTACACCATGACCGCAAAGCATAACTTAAAGAAGAAGAACCAAAGAATACTCTCAATCGCTATACTCAGCGCTCGAGTATGGTAAAATAATCAAGCTTTCAACACTTCATGACACTGTACTCTAGAAGCATTTGAGTCGCGCGCAGACAATTTAAGACCATTGTACAAATCTTGGTTCCAACTTTAGTCTCTGTATGGAGCGAATATCCAACCATCGAGCGGAATATTATGGAGACTGATTTTTCGGTCTACATCTTCATGTGTTAGCTAGCAATCATTAAAAATGCAGGGGGGGGGGGGGGGGGGGTGGAGGGGAGCATGATGGCCCCCTCCCCTCCTGCACTTTAGTCCTTCAAGTCATATTTGTTTTCTAATTTCCTATTTTCAGTGTCTATAACTCACACAGCCTTGAGGTCAGAGATACCTGAGATCCTCACCAGCTACCTCGAACCTTCGCAAGCAATCACACAATTTTGCATCAATCATTTTAAAAGCTATTACATTACAAAGACTCATTACCTGTGTTCAGTGTGTTATGCATAGAGCTCTGAGCTTCCTTGCAAATGACTGCCAGAAATTCCCAAAATCCTAGATAGCTCCCGTCAAACTCGACCAACATTTGCCCAACTGAATAAAGCTATAACATTTTTTTTCTTCTAATTTCCTATTTTCAGTGTCTGATGCACAGAGCCTTGAGTCCAGATGAACCACTGCCAGATATTCCAGAGATCCTCACAAGTTACCTTGAACCTCCGCGGGCGATTGCCGTCCGATGCAAGCCACACGTCGATAGAATCCAAGAATTATTCAAGTTGGAGAAGGTCAAAACTAAAGACACTTTGACCGGCAACACCAAGTGGAAAACTACGTAAGTATGAAAGCTGTCGATTAATTGTGTTACCGCTCCCACAAATTAGTAGTCGAAGGACTTATTGTCTTTCTGAAATATAGCATTTCAAATCCTGAGGGAACATTCCATGATGTTTCTAACAACAAGGTTAACATCTGTTATATTATATGGGTTAGTCATAATATATTGAAACTCAAAAAGGTAAACGTGGATAGAGTCCAATAATTATTCAAGCTGGAGAAGGTCAAATCAAAGGATATTTTGACCGGTAACACCATGTGGGAAACAACGTAAGTATGAAAGCTGTCGATTAGTTGTTGTGTTTTACTGCCACATACGAGGGAACAGTGGCGTGGTCGGGCTGATTTGGGGGGAGGGGGGGGGGGCACACCTTATGTTTGTCTTTATTTTGTCAACATTTCCTCCATTATGTTTTCTATTGTGCCCCCAAAGCTACTCAACTACAGAGGCATTTTATTTGGGGGTTGTCTGGAATCTTCAGGTATCTTTAAAAACACATTTTTGTCAAAATGTATAATAAGATGTTCGGATGTTAAAGGTAACGTTGAGTATTGGTCAAACATAACTTTAGTAACCAAAACCTGCACGATTACGGTACAAACTAATAGTTATAACTTCACCATGCTCGAAAAGTATACACAATTACAAACGACAAAGTAAAACCCCTGTTATCATTCAAAAAGAGCCGTTACAACTCAAGTGTCAAATTAACTTTAGAGAGAAGCGCTAGCGTTCTAGGTCCTCCTGATACGAGACTGTAATGCGCGGTAATAGTTACCGCGCATATTCTTGTGTATCGCAAGCGCCGTTCGCCTTTCGCATCGGAGGACCTAGAACGCTTGTGCCTGGCGCTAGCGTTCTCTAAAAAGTGATGGCCGGACGTCAATCACTTTTATAAATATTTTGAAAGCAAATTTCACAACAATTAGAGCATTTGAATGGGAATAATTATTATTTCCCATGTTTATTTCGATGATCTTTCTTATGGAATTGAAATCAACCAAATTCGTTACAATTAATTTTTGGGGGGCACTTTGGAAATTACCAATACTCAACGTTACCTTTAATTCAACCCCCCCACCCCCCCCCCCCCCCCCCCAATAAAAAAAAGAAAGAAAGAAAGAAAAAAAGCATACGATAATGTGTGACTGAGACTGAGACTGTTTCAGCGCTTAGAGATGATTATCAATCATATTAGGCGCTATATATATTAAATGTTGCTTGTAAGTACCGGTTTCCATGGTGGTGTATATAATACGTGCGGTTTACGGGCACACCATGTGAGATGGGTGGATTGGTAAGTCCTGAAAAGGACTATGGTAGTCCTAGAAAGGACTGTTGGTGTAGTTCTGAAAAGAACTGTGGTATTCTTTCTAGGAGAGTTCTAAAAAGAACTGTTTGTAGTCCTAGAAAGGACTGTTGGTAGTCCTATAAAGGACTGTTGGGATAGTCCTGAAAAAGACTGTTGGTATTCTTTCTAGGAGAGTCCTAAAAAGGACAATTGGTAGTCCTAGAAAGGACTGTTGTTAGTCCTAGAAAGGACTGTTGGGATAGTCCTGAAAAGGACTGTTGGTATTCTTTCTAGGAGAGTCCTAAAAAAAGGACAGTTGGTAGTCCTAGAAAGGACTGTTGATAGTCCTAGAAAGGACTGTGGTATTGCGAGGAGAGGGTAGATGGTAGGAGGGACTCGACGTTTCGAATAGGTTGACTATCCGTCGTCAGGATAGTCAACCTATTCGAAACGTCGAGTCCCTCCTACCATCCACCCTCTCCTCGCAATACCACAGTCCTTTCTAGGACTATCAACAGTCCTTTCTAGGACTACCAACTGTCCTTTTTTTTAGGACTCTCCTAGAAAGAATACCAACAGTCCTTTTCAGGACTATCCCAACAGTCCTTTCTAGGACTAACAACAGTCCTTTCTAGGACTACCAATTGTCCTTTTTAGGACTCTCCTAGAAAGAATACCAACAGTCTTTTTCAGGACTATCCCAACAGTCCTTTATAGGACTACCAACAGTCCTTTCTAGGACTACAAACAGTTCTTTTTAGAACTCTCTTAGAAAGAATACCACAGTTCTTTTCAGAACTACACCAACAGTCCTTTCTAGGACTACCATAGTCCTTTTCAGGACTTACCAATCCACCCATCTCACATGGTGTACCCGTAAACCGCACGTATTATATATATTAAGTTTATTAATATTATTATTATTGTGTTTCATTGTATTACATGCCATGAAGCAGCAGAACGCTGCTCATGGGAGACAGGCTTAGTTTCCAAGCTTTAATCTATTCCTCAAAAAAATAATTCACCTTTCATACCAGTGAACAAGGCAATGGTGTGCCAGACGCTACGAGAGACAGACATGACGACGTGAATGAGGCAGATCTGAGTATGTCGCTGTTAACTTCTGATTATAGGTGTGAAAATGGATAAGTTCTACATAACATTAGCAACGAAATGATCACACAATGTCAGATGTGGCAGAAGTCGAGAGTATTTCAGAGTCTGATTAGCATTAAACCTTTCGGGACTGGTCCCGAAAATACTCAGGCTGGTGTCTATGGAGAATACATGTTACAGCAAACTCAATCAGTCCTAAATGGGTTAAGATCTAGACTATAACTATTTCTCATCCACTGGCGCGTTTCATGAAAGGGTCTTATCTATAGGACGTCCTAACTGTCACGTAAGTATGACTGAATTACGTACATGTACGACAGTTGTCCTAACTTTGTGATCGGAACAAACGCCATCATCGGTCAAATGTAAACATGTTTTATGGAAAGCTTGTGTTACTTCAATCAGTCAGAAGGGGACACAAGACAAATAAACAAAGCTATATTGTATTCGTACATGATTCCTTTTTGAATATGTGATCAAATATGAGTTATCAATGGCACCGCATGGGGTGGGGGATGAATCCCCCTTATAATACGAGGGAAGTGTAATGTAGAAATTTTGCCCCACCCCCCCCCCCCCCCCCCCCAAAGTGAAGAATAATACAGGAATGAGTATGATTGTGAAGATGAAGTATTTTTCGTTTTTATGTATTTGTTACATAATCAATGTAGACAGATAGGAAGGTGGGATATGCCATGCTCGAGACGTTGCAGAAATTGTGGAAAATCGTGGAAATTAACATCTATTTGAGTTTTCAATAAACTGGTATGAACTTTATCCAAGGACCTTTCAAAAGATGTGAAAATGTAACCACAGTGTGGAGTACTTCTGGTGACATTTTGGATCGAACAAATGGGACGGTGAAACATTATTGAACTGATTTATTTTACTGGTCCCATACATAGAAGTTCGTGCTACATGCTGATCAGACTTACTATTCAACTTTGTGTACTACTTGACCAGTGAAACGTCAGTGAAACTCTGTTACACAATGGCATTAAGTACCAGACAATCGGCTGCTATATGTAGCCAAGTGATGACAGACATATTGATGAACCATGAATTCATTCAGCAACTGGACTCCATTGTGGGAAGGCGGTAGAAAGGAAGATGGGGGAGATTGTCAACAACATCGAGAAAATTCATAGTGCAGTTTTGGACCTTACAAATCCACTTGAAAGTAGGGACAGAGAAATCAAATCACTGGAAGAGAAACTAACACACCAAAGCCATCACATCAACAGACTGGAGAGTAACCTGAACAACATGGAACAATACTCCAGGAGGTCATGCATCCGGATCCGGAGCACTGACGCCATGGTAGCTGACGTCATCAGGAAGCAACTGGGGGTGGCCCTGGTCCTGACAAGGATATCGACCGGTCACATCGGACTGGTCCTGTACGAGAGCCTACATCAGCAACCGCATCAACATCGACTTCGTCATCCACGCACCATCAACAAAGACCTCAGCCAATAATTGTGAAGCTGACCAGCTACAAGAAACGCAGAGAAATCATAGCAAATCGCAAGAATCTTAAAGGAACCGGTATAGTGATCGTCGAGGATCTCACACTGAGGAATCAAAAACTCCTCTCCGTGACACGTGCCTCCAAGAACGTGAAGACTGGTCATTTGATGGCCACGTTATCGCCCTCATCGGAGCAACTTGCGGGAGGAGCATAACTAAGGTGATATCATGCGAAGAGGACTTTAATCAATTACATTGAATATAAAGCTACAAACTACAAAGAGGAAATCAATAAATCAGACAAGACTGTATTTACTGGACTCCTGTCTCATATTGTACTTTATTAAATATCACTTGATTTTTCTTTCGATCCAAAATCACCACTTAACTTTTTATTTTTGTATTTTAAAGCTGTGTTTTTCCGTATGCTTTAGTATTTTATTGCCAAGGTTTCAGTCATTTGCTGTATAGCAGTGTGAATGTGTGTGTGCTGGAATTGTAATTCTTTCTCTTCCACTCAGTCATGGCTTCATATAAACTGTGTTTCAGATATTCTACCATTCAACCATATAATAGATGATGAATAATTTTATTTGACAGTATACTGTTATTTTCACTTGTCCAAACAAATAGATATGAACAAATTTCAATCCTTAAAAACAAACCCACTTACTATTAATTCCATGAAACAAAATTAACTTGAGGATAATGAAGACCCGTTTGAAGTACAAGACAACTTTGATTCAAATACGACATGCCAATATATGTTTAGTGAAGACTTCAATGAGAAATACAGTAATTATGAACCTCATCACTTTTCTTTATTTCATCTATATGCGAGAAGTCTTCAGAAACACTTTGATTAATTCAAAACATTAATTTCATCCCTTGAATATATCTTTGACATAATGGCTATATCTGAGACTTGGTTTATTTAAAATACTAATGTAAATATGTACAATATTCCTAACTATTCACTCGCTCATTTATATAGAACAGATAAAATAGATGGCGATGCTTTATATGTAAATAGTGATATTCAATATACTGTACAAAATGATTTGTCTTGCACTACTAGTAATTATGAAAAGATTTTTTTTTAATTAAAGAGAATAGTAAGTCAGTTATTGCAGCATGTATTTATCGTCCACCGAACACTGATATCACCTGTTTTACTGAAAAAAATATGGATTTATTTCAAATATTGGAACGTGAACAGAAAGATATATATTTGTTAGGAGACTTTAATATAAATTTATTAAGTTATGGTACACACACAAAAACAAATGAATTTTTAGATATGATGTACTCATATTGTATATATCCTTCAATAGACAACCCAGTAAATAAATCTTCCTTGATAGACAATATTTATACGAATACAATAAAAAAAAAAAATAACTCAGAAATTCTTTATGATGATCTTTCTGACCATTTTCCAATATTTAGTATTTCAAGAAATTCTAAAAATTATAGTGTGAATACATAAAAAAAAAAAACAGAACTTACAAAAACGTGTTATTACTGAATCCAATATGTTGTTATTTAAGCAAACATTGATTTCAACTGATTGGTCCAGTGTTATAGTTGCGATGATACAAACAAATGTTATGACATATTTTTTCTTAAATTTCGTAATATATACAATAAATAATTCCCTCTAAATAATGTTAAGAATAAGAACAAAAGTAAGATTAAGAATCCATGGATTACAAAAGCTATAGAAAAAAATAGATTGTATAAAAAGCAATTGAACACACCAAGTATTCAAAATGTAACGAAGTATAACAATTATAAAAATATACTTACAAATATTATACGACGTTCTAAAATTGAATATTATAAAAACATATTCATTGCAATACAAGGTGATATGAAGAAAACTTGGAGTTAAATAAATGATATTCTTGGAAACAAAAAATATAATGTTCTTCCTAAAAATGTGTATCTTGGTGATTTGAAACTAAATTCAAGATGTGATATAGTAAAACATTTAAATTTTTATTATGTAAATGTGGGGAAACATCTTTTGAACTCGCTATCAAGATCGGGTAATTCATTTGTTGATCATTTGTTGCATCCAAACTCATTGTCTTTTTTGTGAAACCTACATCTATTAATGAAATTATTAAAATGTCTTCTTTAATTATAATATCTAAAGCATGTGGACCTGATTATATCTCACCTCGAGTACTAAAAGAATGTATTCATTAATTTGTGCATCCATTATATGTGATATTTTTAATAAGTCACTAAGCTCTGGCATTGTACCCGACAAACCGAAATAGCAAGAATTATTCCTCTATTTAAAAAAGAGATAACCCAGAAAATATTGAAAATTATAGACCTAATGCACTCCTTCCAATTTTGTCTAAACCGACTTTCATCAAACAGTTTATTCTGTTATTAAAATTGTATGCTTTTTCGAATTTCGAGTTTTTCATTATCTCACAAAGAAATTATTTCGTTCAGCGCCCTCTATACCAAAACTGAACTACCCCTTTAATTCCTGAACAATTTGGATTCCGTAAAAATCATTCTACCCCTTTAAAGGGGTAGTACAGTTTTTGTAAGGCTGAACTTTAGTAACCAAAACCTGCACAGTAACATTACAAACTAATAGTTATAACTCCGCCATGCTCGAAAGGTATACAAAATTACAAACGACTAAGTGAAAAGCCTGTTATTATTAAAAAAGAGCCGTTAAGACTCAAAAGGGTGCTCTCTAAACACTCATCAGTTTCAACCATTTTAAATAAAATATTGTGCATGTGATGTTTTGTTGAAATAGTGATTAGATAGAGAGATAATCAACAACTAGGCCTATTTATAAACCGCTTTTGAAATTTCTTGAAAACGTTTAAGCATTTTTTTTATTAAAAAAAAAAAAAATCATCGAATAAATCTGGGGCCCAGATTTATTACGATTGGATATATTTGTTGATATTTCAGCCATTTCTGAACCGATTTTAACCAAATAAAGTTTATACTGCCATTAAAATTGCATGATCTTTCAATTTGGACACTCAGTTTTTCATTACCTTACAAAAAAATTGTGTTGTGCAGCGCCCTCTCTACCAAAACTGAACTACCCCTTTAAGTGTAATCAATTTTTACTGAACATATCTTACAAAATATGGACAAGGGACATTTTTGCTGTGGGGTTTCATGGATTTATCAAAGGCGTTTGACATCATTGACCACCATATTTTTCTTTAAAAAATACATTTTTGTGGACTTGGGGGTTTACCCTTACGGTGGTTCCAAAGTTATTTGTTAAATAGAAAACAATATGTGGTGGTAGATGGTGTCGAATCTCAATATGCAAATGTAGATATTGGGGTACCACAAGGTTCTGTACTAGGACCTCTCTTATTTTTGATTCATGTAAATGATGTTATTAATTTCTCTAAATTGTTAACATTATCGCTCTTTGCTGATGATACAGTAGTATTGTATTCAAATAAAAATGTATCCTTGATAATTGCTATTATGAATCAAGAATTAGATAAGCTTAATGAATGGTTTAAATGTAATAAGTTGTTTTTAAATTTCACTAAGACCAAATATATTATATTTCGTTCTAAGAATAGAAAAATTCCACATGATAGAAATCCAATAACTATTAACAATATTATTATAGAACTGAGTCGATACATATTTTAGGTATCATTATTCATGAATCATTAGATTGGAAATATCATATTATAAACATTTCCTCTAAATTATCTAGAAGTATTGGAGTATTGTATAAATTGAAAGACTTTTTACCTTCTAGGATATTGATTTATATCTATAATGCAATTATTTTATCACAATTAAATTACTGTAATGAAATTTGGGGAAACTCATATAAGAGTACACACAAATAAGATACTTTGACTCCAGAAACGTGCTATACATATTCTTTCAAATGGTCAATATGTTAGTCATACTCTTTTATAGTCTTTTTGTACAATTAAAAACTCTTCCATTGTTTTATCTTGTAAACTCAATATTCTAATGTTTATGTTTAAATTTTAAAGAGGTATTCTTCCAGAAATATTTGATAATATGTTAAAAACCAATGACTTGTTTCATACCTATCCCACTCGTAATTGTCTAAATATACGCAAACCCATTACCCACTTAACAATCAGAACCCATTCTATTAGTTTCACAGGTGTACATGAATGGAATTCTATTAGTAAAGAACTTAAATCTAGCACCACTCTTACTCGTTTCAAAACCCTATTCAAACGCTTTGCGTTCCATGACATGTCATCCATGACTGACTAGATCTCTGCACTTTCTCCTTCTCCGCTCTTTCCTATCCTGTGTGAATGTGTATGATTGTGATATATAAAGTTACTGCTATCTGTTCGTTGTTTTTTTGTATTTATTGTAAATGATTATTTATTGGGGCCTCAAATACAAGCGGCTGCTTCACAGAGATCCCGGCTTTAATTTGTATATGTACATTTATTTTGTAATATTTTGTATTTCACCTTTTGCTGAATAATTCAATTCAATACTTGTAAGTGCCCCAGCCCCAATCTGATTAAGGGTTTTCGAATCGCAATTACATGATGTGTAAGTATTTATGGTTTATCCAGTACGTACAGTACTTTACGATCTTAGGTTTTTTTAAATTTGTCAACTCATTTAATTTACAAAATTTACCATTGGCGTCGATCTGTTATTAATACATATTGTTCAGGAGGGGGGGGGGGGGGGGGGGGGGTTAATGTAATCATTCATCCCCCGCTGAACAAACGGTATTACATAAGGATCAACGCCCATGTAATATACGTTTCCTTCTCATCCTTCTCATCACCTCTCTCTACTCTTCTTTTCACACATCAGCCCCGTTGCTACCATTCAATTAATAAATCATAATTTCCTTTGCGTCCTCATTAAATTTAAGGCCTTTTTAGTGCCCAGCCCCTCCCCCGAATGGGGAAAAAATAATAACTACGCCACTACCCTATTTTTGAAATTAAATTAACTTTCAAGACAAAATATAGATTTGTATCGCTGCTGTATGCTATTAGTTTCGGAAACGGGACATACATCCTGAACAAGCAGTTTCCATACTTTATAGTCGACGAAGAAGATCTCTTTTGACAATTGATATTTTTCCTTTTTTATTTCAAGGGTAAAATGTCTTCATTTTGCCAGATCATCTACTTTTCAGGCAAATGTAATATTTATTGACAAAGTGTAACTGATCAAATAAGTTTGTTAAAGTGAAATATATGTATCTAATATTGTTATGCCTCCGCAACAAAGTAGCTGGAGGCATTATGTTTTTGGGTTCAACGTCCGTCCGTCCTGTCTACGTCCGTACGTCCGTCCGTACATACGTACGTCCCGTTCTCGTGATCGCGTTATCTCAAGAACCGATTGACGGATTCTCACCAAATTTGCTTCATTTGCAAGCAAAAGCTTTTGCTTACAAGCACAAGCAATTGCTTACTGCTCGTAAGCAATTGCTAACCAAACAAGCAATTGCTTAAAACCGTATGCATAAAACGAAGCTTGTACGTGTCTTGATAAGCAATTGCTTGCGTTTTTTCAAGCCCCTCCAGACCAGCTTGAGCACTTTCTTACTAAGGACATTCGCCTTTTAGAATCAAGTTTTCATACCGTTTCAGGATGATTTAGAACTCCTGGTTCCAGAGGTTATGTTGTGATTACATATTTAATCAAATGGCTGTTATTTTAGACATTTATATCCATGTAGGCAATTTTGTTCATGATTTGAACATATTTGCGTAAGAAAAATACTGTTGCCAGGTCGGGCACGACCAGTGAAAGGTATGCAAGGGACTACACGACGTTTGCATACACTACGAATCCCCTTTGTTGTCATGCAGTGCGATGTTCGCACAACCGTAACGATGCTTTGTTCAACACGTAAGCAATTGCTTAGGCAGTGTAAGCAAAATGTTTCAGTACAAGCAAAAGCTTATGCATACGAAATTAAGCAATTGCTTGAACTTGATCTTTTGCTTGACAAGCTCTTGCTTGTGCTTGAAGCAATTGCTTATAAGCAATTGCTATGTTTTATGCATACGGCCCAATATGTTGACTTAGGAAGATCTTAATGCAAATTAGTAAGCTTTTGGCCACGCCCACAGTGCAGCTGTGGGCCAATGACTGTTGTTGTTTCATTTACAAGCATCCAATCAGAAAGGAGGAGGAAGCCATATAAACCATAGAAGTAAGAATAAACAAACCAACCTGTTTATAACTAGAAGGCTCACTTAACGCGCGCAAGTCACGTGTCCCATAGACTTTGTACATGGGCAACATGGCTGAGTGAACCGATTTTTGAAGCTCCCGTAGCCTACTTCTCTACGTCATCGTGTATTGACCTAGAAATACTTGACCAATCATCATGCTATGCAGTGCGTAGACTATCGCGCCTATTTTCCTGTGCACTGTCCTAGATTTCATCACGCTTATGAGAACAATGGGAGCCATTGTGACGTATGCATATGAACTTGTTTTATTGACCTCGATCCCGTGACGACGCGTTTGAACTAGTCTGTGATTGGTTAACTGTAGTTCCCAAGTAGCCCATAATGCAACCAGTTGTAGGCTCTTCCAGTGAGCAAAAATCGCTGCACTCTGGCAGCAGTGACACCCCCCTGATATAAACTATCATTAAATACATTTTGCGTAAAAACCGGGGAAATGCGCTTGCTCTATTGTCTTTGATCTGCGCCATGAAAGTGCAGTGCGCTAAAATTTGTCTGCGCTTATGTAACGGCCACTGGTTTTGTAGGTCACTGCTATGTTTTGTACACAACAGTCGGGCTTTCCTAGGCCCCTGTTACACATGCGTCGGCTTTTGAAGCCGGCCCCGGGGCCGGCCTCACGCCGGCAATTTGAAGCCGCCTCGAGACCATTAAACCCCTGTTACACATAGCGCACGACCCTGTTACACATGGCAGGAGCCGCAGGACCCCTGTAATTATATTCACACGATTCACGGTGATCAGGCCTCATATCCATATACGGCTCTGCTCATACCATATTTAGTGTTGGCATCAGCGCGCCCTTGTATCCCATATTAGGCATAATAAGCGACCTACTTCCTTATTGCGCGCAGTACGCGCGCGCTACAAGCGCATTATGCGCGCGCTGCAAGCGCATTACGCGCACGCTGCAAGTTCATTTGCATATTCAAGCCGGCCTCAGTCCACTTACCCTGTTACACATACCGATTGCCGGACTGAGGCCGGCCTGAGGCCGGCTTCAAACCACATCCAGAGGTGGACAGAAATGGGGCCGGCCTCAGGCCGGCTTTTCAAAATTGACCCCTGTTACACATGAATGAAGTGGACTGAGGCCGCCTCAGGAGGCGGCCTCAGTCCACTTAAAAGGTATGTGTAACAGGGGTCCTAGATACTGTCCTTGAAATTCGTTCCTAAGTGCATTTTAGAATACCAATTCTTCCTAAGTCGCTAATTTGCATAAATTTGCAAAAGTTCTTGCCTAAAGTTAGGACAAAAGTTAGGAAGTGACTTAGGAAGATATTTAGGAAGGATATTGGAATACCACTTAGGACAAAATCATGACTTAGGAAGAAATTCTGACTTTTAGAATACCACCCATATGCAAAAATAGCTCGTGATCGCGTTCTCAAGAACCAATGGACGGATTCTCACCAAACTTGGTTGATGTACTTGTATGTATCTTGGGGTGCCAATAATCTGATGAGATTTAGGGGTCATGAGGTCAAAGGTCAAAGGTCACAGGGATCATTATATATGCACAAATAGCTTGTGATTGCGTTATCTCAAGAACCGATTGACGGATTCGCACCAAACTTGGTCATGTATGTATCTTGAGGAGCCAATGATCTGATCAGATTTTGGATTCATGCGGTCAAAGGTCAAAGGTCACAGAGCTCATTACATGTACATATGCAAACATAGCTTGTGATCGCGTTATCTCAAGAACCAATTGACGGATTCTCACCTAACTTGGTTTATGTATAGTATCTTTAGAAGCTGAATAACTGATTATATTTTGGGTTCATTAGGTCAAAGGTCAAAGGTAGCAGGGCTCAATATATATGCTAAATTAGCTTGTAATTGCTAAATCAAACTTGGTACCTGAATGTAACACAGGAAGCCATTGTAGCCATCAGATTTTGGGGTCATGAGGTCAAAGGTCAAGGTCACAGGACCCATTATGACAAAATAGCTTATAATTGCAATATCTCAATTTGATCTGGTAGACAGATTACTATGAAAATTGAACTGACAAATGAATTCAGCGCATGTTAATATTTCATGTTTCTTTTGTGTTCGCTTTCAGCTGCCCGTTTGCTGTACATAAGAACTGAACATTGTAATATGTTCTGTTTATGTTTTATATAATTTTTCATTCTATGGCACCAATAAACCAGCAATAGAGTCATGTGCTGATAATTATTTTACCAATTTTACATTAGGTTCATGGCAAAGGCTATGTATTTGTCCGCTACTATCGATAGTCCGTAATTTTCATGAAACGCGCCACTGTTTACCCCACCAGTGAGCAAGGCGACAGTGAGCCAGCCGCTAAGCAGGTCAGACATGATACTGTGAACGGGGCATAACTGAGCATGTCACTGTTTACTTCTGATTAAAAAATCAATGCTAAAATGGCTAATTTCTACATAACATGAGCAACGAGTCAGATATGTGCATAATTCGAGGGTTTTTCAGAGTCTGATTAGCATTAAAATGATTTCTCATTCTGTTTACCCCACCAGTGAGCAAGGCGATGGTGAACCAGCCGCCAAGAAAGCCAGAAATGATGATGTGAAGAGGGCAGACCTGAGCATGGCTAATATCGCCAAGGGGGTAGTCACAGAGGTGAAAAACTGCTTCTAAAACTTCCAAGAATGTTCAGATTTCAATTGATAATAATTTTTATAATGAAAATAATTATGATCATTACCTCGAAAAAGTTTATACAAAGCACTTTAAAAAAATGCCATATAAATTCTTTATACAAAACTACTATCACAACTACAATAACAACAATATGCAGGCATTGATTACCAATGAATAACTTTTGGAATACAATTTCTCTCAAGTTTACTCTAACTTTTAAAGTTCTTTAACATCAAAAGCCCTCTGGTCGTTTTGAGAAACTGAATATCATATAACTCCCAACGGTGACACCTATGAACATACATTTTGTGTCCGGCTATGGCAAAACCTTGCACTTGTCGTAATTCATGTTTTGAACAAATGGGCATTTAAGTTCACATAATGTAAAAGAGTAATGATTGTAAAATTGAAACAATCATATCTTCGCCAATTATTGACCAATTTGTACAAAGCATCTTGTAACAATGTGCTGAAACCTCTGTACAAATGTTCGTAAATTTGCAACAATATCTGCGGTAGCAAGGCATCAGATTCGTATTTCTATCCACAACTAAACCTCTCATTTAGATGGATATCCATTTGTATTTTGTATTAGGTCGGTACAGTTGACCCTGTTGGTGATTTCAAGACAATCATATCACCGAAAGATGAGGACAGGTTCATGGAAGGTAAGATGCAGATTTTGATATGTTTGTTTATTGTTGTGTATGTGGTTGTTCTTGTTTCGTTTATATATAGGGTTTTGTTTTATTTATTTGATGTATTCATATTTACTATAAAAGGATGATAAGAATTTAAAGAAAGATACTGTTGAAAACTGCTTATCTAATTAGAATATCGCCTGGGTCATACAATGAGAGTCAGTTGGTAGCTAAGCTTACAATAGAGTACCAAGCTTTGACATTAAAATCTATTTTAAAAATGTCCAAATTTTAACTTCATTTCCCAAAATAGCATACAAAATAATACCCAAAGGTTGCTAATTGATCGAATATGTTATGTATTGGTTGAGATATGACCATCCGAGTAAATAGATTTCAATAGGAAATCACTGTTATTTTGCTCCGGTTCATAATGTTATGAACCAGAGCAAAATAACATTGATTTCCTATTGAAATAACTTAATTTGGATAGACATATCTCAGCCAATACTTAATATATTCAACTGATGTTCAACATTTGGCCATTATTTTTCATGCTCTTTCGGAAAATGAAGTTCAAATTTGGACATTCTAAAAATAGGTTTTTGATGACGTCACACTTGACCACTCTTACCTTATGTTTGTCAGAGATCTCTGACAAGGATTCTGCTAGGATCATGGGCCCACATTTGACTTTCATGACAAAAATTAACAGTGAAGATTTGAGTTTATAAATGTTGTTTATTTTGTTACTTTATTATTGTTACCTTATTTTAGATGTTGGTCTTATAGGTAAGAGAATCATGCATTGAATCAATTTGGCTGTCAGTTGCACAAGAAGGCCTTTGTATGCCTGATTGAAAATCAATTTACATTATTGTCATTTCGTACAATATCTATCCATTCCTAGCTACTGAAAATTAATAGTATTCATAAATATGCAAATTAGGGGCAGCCATCTTGGATTTCAGGGTGTTGCCTATATGGCACTTGCAAACAGGCACCAGAAATGGATTCCTTGTCCCAAATTACTCTTGGTAATTTTTTTGTTGCTATTGTACTATTCCTAGATGGAAAATGACCCCTGACTTTATTTCAGAAATATGCAAGTTAGCTAATTATCTTTATAATTGCCAAAATACACACTGGGACCAATTTTCAAAAATGGCAACATGTTTTTTATGTTCACAATACTGTTTGGAAGAAATAAAATGCATTTGCCAATATTATATACAAAATTTCACAACATTGATTTTGTTTTCATTGGGGGATATACTATCAGAGACGGCTGAAATATCCATAAATGAAACAATTTGAAATTATTATGGAGCCCAAGAATAATTCAATAATTTTGAACCAGCCGTTGAAAAAATGAAAAACAAAAAAAAAAAAATAAAAAAAATTATTAAATAGTTGTTGATGATCTCTCTATTGAATCATTATTTTAACAAAACATCACATTCACAATGTTGTATTGAAATGATTGAACTCAACGAGTTTTTAGAGAGCGCCCTCTTGAGTTTGAACGGCTCCTTTTTTGTTGTTGTGAAAACAGGCTTTTTACTTCAATTGTAATTATGTATACCTTTCGAGCATGGATGAGTTATAACTATTAGTTCGTAATGTAATGGTGCAGGTTTTCGTTACTAAAATTCAGTTTGACTAAAACTGTACTCTATACCAAAACTTTACTATGCCTTTTGTTATTAGGACCACTTTTTCTTTCCGTTCAAATTGATTTTTGAATATCAATACATTTGAATAATTTTAATAGACGAATCGGACACGATCCAGGAAAAGCATGAGAATTAAACAAAATGCGTTCGGTCAAGGATGGTTTACAAATTCATGTTTCAACAGATGGTTACAATCGCTACCAAGCATGTTGGCAACTAGCTTTCACTCAATGTATTCCAAATGTTAGATAAATAGTGAAAATCGCACAAATAAAAGGGTACTTGTCCGATCGTCCTCTTGCATTTATGTTTTCACCAGAAAAATAATAAAGTACAAATTGACAATTTTGTAATGACAAAGCTATTGTACGATATGTGAGCCGTTCCAACATGAATGAAAAACCTGACCACTCTATGCCTGTATTAAGAGCAGTGTTGTAGTCGAGTCACCATGGTCCGAGTCCGAGTCCGAGTCCGAGTCACCATGGTCCGAGTCCGAGTCCGAGTCCGAGTCACCATGGTCCGAGTCCGAGTCCGAGTCCGAGTCACCAAATTAAAATAATAATGTCATATTTTAATTTTTTGTTTATTTTAAACCTTTTAAAATCATACAATCAATCAAACACAATCACCCAATCAACAATTGATTCAAATCAACAATTACGACATCAATTACTCTTGCGTTTTCGCTCTTTTTTTAAATAGAAATAGCGCCCTCATTGTTGAGTAGGGCGCCCTCTCTAGGCCAATACAATACAAATTTAAAAAACATCTGCACCTGACCACAGCATTTTATCATATAATGGGTAACAAAACATAATACATTTTTACATACAGATTGTAGCATGTCTATCTGGAAAAAAAAGTTTGTCTTTATATGATGTTTTATGGCATATTTATCACAAAAAATGTGCATCACTGTCATGTACGAAATATTGCAAAAATATGATGGTGCAACATATTTATTCTGCCTTGGACTGTCTAGGGTTAGTTTTATACAATTTTCTGTACGATATATCATGTATTGTTTATATAATTAAGAATGTATATTATAATCGTGCATTTTCAAATTAGTTTCATGTAGAGCGCCCTCATTGTGATCGAAGGGCGCCCTCATTCCGACACAAACAACCATATTTTCCGCCTAAATTCTGCATTATTCAAAGTGAACACCATTATTTTTATTGTAGGAAATGTTAATCTTTTTAGTAAAAATTCATAATTATTATAATTATACTTCATAACCGTCAACTGATGCTCCAGAAGACCAGAATAATGTATAATTCTACCAGCGATTCAGTCTACGTCCACAGTATATAATTATATGATTTTTATTTCAATGACTTCGCCGGCTTCAATTCTGTGAAACTTCTACAGCAACTTCCAAACTGCTCCCAAGAGTAGACGCTTATGTTTGCATTGAACTTATTTTGGGTTATCTAAATTTAAAAGCTCTTTCATTCATTGTAATTTTCAAGCGATACAAACAGGACAACCACATGCAATAATTGCTATGGTACGAAAGGCAAAGACACCGGCATTCAATTTGTCACCAAAAAAATATCTTCCACGACCACGGCTTCGAACTCAAACTCGAAGTTTGAGTGGGAATGACAAAATAATTGTGAATGATCAGAGTAGTCTGCAGACAGAAAAATATTTATCAGTAATCACACTCCCAGTCAATTATTTGTTATTTTTTTGTTGTGCTCTTATGGAATTTACTGAGAAAAGCACAAAATGATAACAATCATTTTGGTGTTACTTCAAGCTCCGATCTACACTCACCGGGAATCCCCTGCATCAAGCGCCTGGCCGGTCGGCCTGGTGTCATCTTAGCTTAATACGTAGCTAGCTGTATAACTATAAGAATCTCCCGAAAATATCGTACAATATCATTCAATTTTATTTCTTTGTCCGTGTATGATTGGTGTTCACGTTCGTTATCAATATAATAATAATCAGTTACCAACAAAATCTCGATAAATGCCGATTCTGGGTTGATAAATTACTCCTCGCCCTCCGTTGAAACGATCGTTTTGGTTCACTACTTACAATATCACAAATCTTCAAATCACACGAAAATCGTACTGAAAATACTGCATGACGATAGCAACACTGTGACACATGTGACTTAGCGCATCGCACGTAGCGCGCGCACACTGCATACACGTTCTCATCACTCACACACACTTATATTGATACGCGCTTCCGGGCCGATGCAAATGTTGAATCTTAAATTCACCAGATTCTATGAAATCTTCCGGCCTCGAACCGGCCTCGACCCGAGTCATCGAGGCCGCATGCTACGAGGCCGAGGACGAGTCCGAGTCACGGCATTACGAGGCCAAGGCCGAGGCCGAGGACTGAAAAATCGGCCTCGAGGCCGGCCTCGAGACCTCCAAGACTGATTAAGAGTAGCACGCATACATAATTGATTCCCTAGGTCATGTAGGTGTATGTCGCCTTTTCTGATCCTCGACAGTATTATGCGAGTGAACAGAGGGGTGCGTACCCCGAAAGCCTAAGAAACGTACTTTGAGGGCTGGTAAGACGGCACCATGTGACAGGGGAGGGATCAGCGCTGCCAATTACATTTGAACAGGGGTGCGATCGCCCAATTGTATGTATACTCAAGCCATGAAGCTATATTTAGGACATCTATGTAGCTCTTGTGGCTCAAGCCTCAATAATTGTTCGTGTCTTGAAGATTTGTTAAAAAACTATTATTTATAATTATTTTGTTTGGAAAAGGAAAAAAAAAATGTATACTTATATGAATATTGATAATATAAATGCATCGAAATATAACGAAAGAAACGTAGGTGGCGACAATAGTCAATATTGACTAATCGCCAAAAAGAACTTAATTACAACAACTTGATAGACCTAACATATGCTCAGTAGTGCGATAAACTTCCAGCCTTCGGGCTAGAGATTAGGAAGGGGGTAAAATCGTCCATCCTCAAACCAAGCGATGGTTTTTCACGACCTGAGAGAAACCCATTTTTCAGGCCTATGAGCAATGAGGGATTAAAGTTATATATGAGTAGTGAACCCCTATATGAATTTAATAGCGACCCCGATTTTGTATTATGAATAGCAGTCCGTATGAGTAGTGACCCTCAATGTAAATTACTAATATCGACCCCTTCAGCGTTTTATGTATAGCGGTCCTTATGAATAGCGAGGTTACCCCTTCCAGCATGAGCGCAAGTAAGACATACTGCTGATATGAGGATTAAGGCTCAATCATGCCATAGACACAATCAAGGATGGTAACTTTTGTTCATAAAATGCATACTGCGTATTAAGCGTTTGGACTTCGCCCTCTGTGTAGAAATGTCCTAGCTAATGGGACAAAAACACTGATGACAACATGTTTTTTTTTTGTGTGGCAAAAATCCAGGGAGATCAGAAATACAGAGAATCAGAAGTGCAGTTGAGGAATGTGACATTGGACAGATTGTTGATATTACTGCCGACCTTAACGCCAGGATCGAGAAGGGCAAGACGTGTCTTCACCTTGCAGTCGAGCAATGTTGTACATTTACAAACAAGTCAAACACGATTGGACCTGCGGAAAAGGTATGTAATTAAACCAACAATTGACGCATGTGTATCAATTCGCGATGCATTACTTTATGGTTTGCCTTCATTGAGCATTATAATTCAAAATCTCTTCCATTTCCTGAATGATTACTATTTTTTTCTTCAAAACATGACATCATGCATTAATACACATTACGTAATAATCCTTTTCCTCTATCGATCTCCTTAATGTAACTTGAAATGTTTTGGTTTTTTCTAACTCTTTACCTATATATCATTTGAAGATATCATTGTTGCGTTACGTTGTGGCACGATACATTCAGTTCTGTTTTTATGTGGCTCTTTCCAGCTGTCTCCACAATCAAGTAAATAATGTTTTATAGTATTGTGCCAATGAAATTAATATACTTTGTTTTGTATTTAGTGGTTCGTACGATGAATGAAATAAAGACCAATTTCATCTTCAATTATCAAACTCCATCTTGCATTGAATGACACAAGTTTTATGGAGGCAAATAGAGAGATGGGGGTAGAAAGAGTTGATAATTTTAAGAAAGAGATTTTATGACGACGAATAGGTGAAGATTGTTTTTCTTTTCTAATGTCATTTATTGCTTGTTCTTTGACTGCATCATCTTAGGTGGCGCCAAGGTTTCAAAGGTTTTTACCGCTGTACTGGGGAGAGATTTTCATCGTACAGCTATTAGAACATGGTGCTGATATGACCATTCACGATGACGCAGGGTTTACGGCTTTGCAGTATGCAGATGATCCTAGACTTTGGAAGATTATGGCCTCGATGTAAGTACTTAAGTGTATTTTCGTTAAATCCCTGCTCAATTTTTGGTAAAATGAACGAGAAAGTCAGCAAATGCTGCAGCTTGTCCCCATATCCCGTTAGTTCCACATAACTGCTTTTGAACTGCTACCCAAAAGGATTGACTTATTATATGTTCATCGTAGAAAATATGAGCCACTTATCGTTTTCATCTGTGAACAAAGCACGAACAAATCAAATCGCGACATTCACTTAAGCCCAGTCCCATACTCTCGGTTTTCCCGGCGACTCGCAACGATCTGGCATTCGTGGAGAAAACCGCTTAGGTCGTTCTCCATCATTGTACACCGTACCTGTTCTTTCCAAAAACCGCTGCGCAAGTTGAAGAAAACCTTGAAAGCGGGGCCCGAACCACCATCTTAAACTGTTTAAAACAGTTGCCGCGCCAACACGATTATATAAAAATCGTGACAAGTTGCCGTTGCGAATTCGTGTTATGTCATTTTCACACCGTTGCAATGCGTTCTGACTCGTACCACGTCGTTGCACAGATCGTCGCTTTCCGTTCTCTGGTTCGTATTATGTCATGGCGATTTCCTGCGAATCGAGTCAGGTCGTCCTGCAATCGTCTGTTCTCCCTCGCCAAACAAGAACCACATGTCCCAGTCACACAATCCTGTAAATCATTTCCCGTTCTTCGCGATTCGCAACGGATTGTGGAACGAATTACAACGACTAGCAACGACCTCAGCGATTTTCTCCACGAATGCTAATCCGTTGCGATTCGCCGTAGAAATCGTCACTATGGGACCGCAACTTTTTTTTCCTGCGACGATTTTTTCTACCGCGATGGTTAAAGACAAAAGAAGGACGAACTATCACGTCAAGCAACGACAAAGAACAACTGTTCATTCTGAGTCGCCGTACAATTCTTTCAAATCTGTTTTTAAACCTTGGCTAAATCAAGTTGATTCGTTCTAGTAAATCGTTGCGATTTTGTGTAGTTCGCCGTAAAAACCGAAAGTATGGGACTGGGCCTAAAAAGAATAGTTGAGTTTTGGTATAGAGGGCGCTACACAAAATATTTTGTTTGTGAGATAATGAAAAACTGAGTGTCAAATTTGAAAGAACATACAATTTTAATGACAGAATAAACTTTATTTGATAAAAATCAGTACAGAAATGGCTAAAATATCCATAAACATAACCATTTGTAATAAGTGTGGGGCCCCACAATTATTCGATTTTTTAAAATAGTTGTTAATTATCTCTCTGTCTACTCATTATTTCAACAAAACATCACATGCACAATATTTTATCAAAAATGGTTGAAACCAATGAGTTCCTTGGAGAGCGCCCTCTTGAGTGTTAACGTCTCTTTTGTAATGATAACAGGCTTTTTACTTAGTCATTTATTTTGTTATTCCTTTCGAGCATGATGTTGTTATAACTGATAGTTTGTAATGTAATGGTGCAGTTTGACCAAAACTGTTCTCTCTTTACCAAAACTCAACTATCCCTTTAACGGTATAGCTTCTGACTAGCACGAGCATGGTTATTGGGAGGTTTCACCATAAACCAATTTATTACGTTATAAGAACGATAGTGAAGATTTTGATTCATCCAGGAAATAGTCCAGTTGAACAGATTTAGTTTTGTTTCTACCTAATAAGTAGACTTTTACCTCCCCGCATATTATACGGGATTCTGTCATAGCCCAGGGCCTGTATTCCATAAACTTGTAAGACAACGTGCTTACAATAAGCAAATTGACTAAGAAAAATTGCTTACGTAAGCTGATGCCGTAAGCCGTATTCCATAACATTTTAAGAACATTTGCTTACAGTAAGAAACTTGCCTTAGCATTTGTGCTTACGTAAGAAAACGTATTTAGCCGTATTCTATAAACAATTTTGTCTTGGCCTAACGGTTACCCTAACCAGACCGGGTTATTTTGGCTATGCTCTGGCCGGGGGGGGGGGGGGGGGGGTGGGGGTGGGGGTGGGGGTGGATTCCACCCCCCCCCCCCCCCCCCGAGATCTCGGCCGTCGAATGCGCGGCCGCCACAAAATTTGGCACGCAGATAGCTTGCAACATAATCTACAAGATTGCATTGTTCTTTTTTGAAAATAATCAATTTTAAATTAATTATGCAAATTTATGCAGAAATCCCCTTTTTGTCTGTAAATCACTAAATATTGCTCAGAATATGCTAATTTTGTGCATGAATATTCTTTATGACTTAACAGGTTTTGAACACTAAAAATTGCGACAGCCAACATTTTCCTTTTTCTGTTTTTGGAATTTCTTATGTATTTCTTTGTTTTTTCGACTTTGTTTTTTATTGTTTTTTTCTATGGAATAAATTATTGACCATTATCCAACAATTTTTATCCCCAAATTAAATGATTGCAGTGATTAGAATGAAAAATAATGAAGGTTTAGTCTATTCTTGGAAAAAATCCATTTCCATAGGATTTGTAAACAAATCACAAAATTTAGCAATTTTCGGGCCGACGCTCACTTACAAAAGGTCACGTGACTTTAAAATGGTATACCCGGTCATCGCAATTTTGGTCTCAAAAGTTGTGCAATACTTCAATGAAAAAAACTCATGACGTCGCGCGCCAATACCTGCGCGCGTTGCGGAATTATCGCGCAAAAACTCGAGGGGGGTGGGGTGGATTCCACCCCCTCCCCCCCGGCCTGGTTAGGGTTAAAAAATAAGTCAAAATGCTTACATTTTCTGACGTTACGAATGTGATTGCCGCTGGCGATTGAATGACAGAAATCTTCCCTTTTGTGCGATGGAATTCCTATAGAGATTGCATGTTTAAGGATTTATCGCAGCACAAACAAAATTGTATGTGAATGAATGGGGACTGCAGACAAAATATCAGCCATAGTTGGTAAAGGGAGAAAAGAGTAACTATGTAACAGATAAATTGAAATAACACTAAATCAAGGTAACATTTTAAAAATTAAATTGGAAACTGTGCTTATATTTTGTCTGTCTAAACTAAACATTCGTGGTCGAAAAGGGGATCGGAAGAGAGTTAACGTCACTGCTTACTCGCTACAGCCAACTACCAATACTGTACCCGCTAAGCTCAGGCCTAGCCATCCCGACCGCCAGCGGGCCCGGCGCGGCGGTGCTCGCCTAGCAGTACACGGTGGGGTAGTTGTACAGCTGCAGTACTTTTATTACTGGGCTGTTATGACTTACTACTTACTTTTTGTGTTAGGTTTAGTTTACAACATTGTTAGTTCAAGCTTGATTTACCTTTTGTCTTAGGTGTCCCTTGTAGTTCGTATATGCATACTTCAAAGAAGTAATTAGGTTCATCTTCAAATCAGATGGTGTACACGTAAAGTACATGATATCAATACTGCATTATTATCACATATCTTTACGTACATGCAACACAGCCAAGCCTCGAGCTTACAGAGATAAGCAAGCTAATAGGTGGCTCAAATTGAATCAAAAATTGAACGCTTATATGTTTATGGAATACCAAGCTTGTTTAAGCAAATTTGCTTATATCGAGTTTAAGAAAATTTGCTTATAACATGGATAGTACTAGTCTCCTAGTACTATCCATGCTTATAATAAGCCAAATGCCAAAACCGAAAAGTACGTCTAAAATTTAAGCAAATTTGCTTACGGGGAGATTTAAGCAAAAATGCTTGGATCTTAAGAAGCATTTCTGCTTATAATAAGCAAAAATGCTAAGATTTCTTGCTTAAATGTGTTTATGGAATACAGGCCCAGGTAGTGCAGCGAGCGCAGTTGCACAAAAACACGTTCGATACCTGACTGACTATGACGGGCGGCCGAATGCACGCACGGCATAATCGACATGCATACAACAAGTAATTGCTGAGACTGTGGGGCAGAGGGGGAAACCGATTCAATCGGCCGCTTCGGTAATTTATGCAGATGATAGATATGCATATGACATCAGAGTGTCAGACCCCCGTTGGCCTTAAAGGGCAATGAAACTATGGCTTTCGGTTATTATTATCGTTTAGAGGGTGAACAGACATTTGATTTGATACATAACTTGGCAATTTTGGGCTTATAGACGTTAGGAGTTCAAAAGCTTTACGGTCTGAACTAACTGCTGACGCGGAGATAATTCACCTCAGCGACGTGTCAATTACGATGTGCTGTGTTTCAATTCTCGCTATCGCCATTAGGTAAAAAATACCCGGATGAGCCTTTTTTCGGGCAACTTCCGGGACTCACTCACTTCCGGTGTAGGCAACCAGCTCGGAGCTAGAGCTACCAGACGAACGTAACACGGCCGGCGGCGCGACACGGCCGGCCAGCTCACGCAGCGGTGCATCTGCCCCTGCCCCCGTCTCCGGACTGGTGCTAGCGGCTCGTGCTCGCTTTTCCACGGCTTCCGACCTGCGCCGGTTCTGTTCCTTACCGTGGTCGTTCCAAAAGAAATACCCGGGAAAGCCATCGGTATGGCCATCGCTATAAATCTGCTCTTTATCAAAGTGACGCGAGCAAATTCTAGACCGACTTGTTATTTAAAACTTGTCCTTGCGTCGAAGAAGCTTTTTCTCGCGGGCTCGCGGCCTCGGTTTGGCCGGAAACGCGGGGACCGGCCGGCCGCGTACGGCCCGGCGCTCTCGCGGGAAATCAACAGGAACTACCCGAGTGACAAATCTATCCCACAATGCACGCGTTTTGGGTCTCGAGAGCGACATACGGGTATTTTTTTTTACCTATTGGCGATAGTGAGAATTGTAAGGCTAATTGTGTCCATCTTTTTTCCCATCTTATACAGGTTGGATGACAAGAAGAAGGATTCCATCTTGGAAAGTAAGTTCATATTTGTATTCGTAAATTCATTTAAACTACTGCAATAAACATCAGGACTGACATGACTAAAGGAGGTAGATTATTGTTTATAACCTAATATTTATTCAGCTGGGTAGCAAGAAAACACACGGGGGTATCCAGGTGACTGTACTATTTTAGTTATTTCAGTGTCATTTCATTTCATTTTCATTTTTCGTATTTATTTCATTTCCACATCATAGAATGACAAATACAATACTATCAAGTTTTACAAAGGTTAAGTTAATTCATAATTGATCCAGCTAACGTAATTTAAACTCATTTATCTATATTAACTTAACATAACAGGCAAAACAAAATTACACGCGGATATGGGGAAACTTGCCAGAGAAGCAAAACTTGAAATACTAGCAAGCTTCCTAAAGTAATCATAATGAAGTAATGTACACGTTATGTGATAAAACTACAGTACAAAATATCATTAACATGCACCCACACCCACACCCACACACAAACACACACAGACACACACGGTAGGGAGCTTTTGCAATTTTTAACTCGAAATATTGCAATTTGGTGCATACCTTGGAAGAAAATGTAATATACTAAAATTTAAGGAAGCATGACTTAAACAATCTCCGTCATGATCACACCGTACACATACAACGTACACATGTACATGTATACACACGCACGCACATACAACGCACACGTTAGCACACACTTACATAGACACATATTCACACGGGCACATACATATACACAAACGCACACACACACACACACACACACACATATGTATAATTTGTTTGTATAATTTATAGCGCGTTCGTAATTTGATTCATCACCTTACCCGAGCATCTGCGCCAGCTGTACTGTAAGTCTAGCAACGGACGTTTGAAACTAAATTTTTCAAAATTATTCTTTTCTTTAAATGACTGGGTTCGATTTTTTCTTTTTTGACAACAATATACTTTCATTCTCCATATTTTAGTTTAACGACTTATTAAAAAAATGTACTTGGTCAGATTTCTCGTAATATAATTTTGAGCGAACGACGTTCAAAAGTGAAATTTCTCTTCCCATAGACATAATACGCGGGGTAGCGCGTTGCATGATGGGTGTACGGTTTATGCATAAATCATTAGGGTAAAAAAAAATGACTTACGTCACATTTTTGCGCGAACACTTCAAAATCCGGGTTTCCGAATATTTAACGGTTCCTCCATGATGAATGCGATGAAGGGATTATGATATCCCTTTCTATAACCATGGCCGATGACTCGGAATGATGCTTCTCCCTTGCTCATCAGATAGATTTTAACAATATTTTTATGAAATTGGGTTTTTATATTTAAAGAACATAATGAAAAGTAGATTGATGGTTGGGACATTTTTCATTTAACAATTAATTCAACATTTTATAGAGTACTCACTACATCACCGTGGAATCGATGTTGGGTTAATCCCTTTCATCAGATGATGGTTACCGCCGTGAAGAATGAGGACAGGAAAGCTTTAAAAAAATATATATTATAATATTTATATTTTTGTCGAGCCCACCGGAGGTGGAGGGGAGACTAAGGGATCCAAATTGCGTCCGTCCGTCCGTCCGTCCGTGACGCTTACACAAATTTGAATAACTTTCCAACCCTTCATCTGTTTGTAACCAAACTTGATTGGTAGATGCCCTACATTGACCTCCATGATATTCTGGGGTCAAAGGTCTCATAAGTAGGTCAAAGGTCAAATGAGGGTCAATGTGAAATTTTATATGCAAGAGTCTATTAGGGTAGATAGCTTTCCAACCCTGCATCTGTTTCTAACAAAACTTGATTGGTAGATGCCCTACATTGGCCTCCATGATATTCTGGGGTCAAAGGTCACATAAGTAGGTCAAAGGTCAAATGAGGGTCAATGTGAAATTTTACCTGCAAGAGTCTATTAGGGTTGATAACTTTCCAACCCTGCATCCGTTTGTAACCAAACTTGATTGGTAGGTGCCCTATATTGGCCTCCATGATATTCTGCGGTCAAAGGTCACATAAGTAGGTCAAAGGTCAAATGAGGTCAAGTGCGCGCAAGTGGGCGAGACACTTTACGGCTATCGCCTTGTTTATAATTTTCTCCGCCGAAATAGAATATCCCGTATGTCTAAATTGACGAGTTATGGAAGCACACGCATCTATAACAATTATGTTCAACACATAAATCTTCCAAATCATGTTAAATAAGATTCATAAATAACACATATCTAAGAATTTACTACCCATACAAATCCTTCTTTTCTACATATCTGCTAATAAACAACTCCTCACAATTTTATAACCATAATCATTACCAACTTATTTTTGGTTAGTAGTTAGGTTTTTGTAATTAGGGGAAAATGTGTAAAAATACGAGTTATAAATTGTTTACTTCTTGACAGCGCTCGAATTAAATACAACATTATTATTTATCACAATTAAAAGGAATATCAATAGAAGTAAAGTATCGATAATTGAGAAATTTCGAATTTCATTGTTTTACAATAGCATTTATTTATAAACTCTTTTGCCCTAAACAAATTGGCTGGAATTTCAAATATCATTGTTTGTAAACTATAATCAATGCATTTAACCACGTATGATGTCCCCATGATGTCTCACAACAATAATGGTCACGAACAAGTTCTTGTGACTTTTGATGTTGGTATTTGTTAAAAAATAATAAGCATCAATTAAAGGGATCTAGTAACATTGTCCAAAACTCCTACCAATTAACTTGGAACTCTAGTGGTTCTCTCATACCTTGTTGTAATTGTAATAACAATTACAATAGAAGCATGGGACAGCTTTCTGTTTTTCCAGTGTCTTTTTTGTCAAAAAAAGAGAAGATATTTACGACTAAAGTGTTCGGATTTTTAACTATCCACTGGAAAGTCATAACCGTGTCAAGGGTCCGTGCAATGAGTAAGTGAATATCACTTTGCATTTTTGCTTATTACTTGGCCATATAACATCCATTTAACATGACATTTTCACACATTACTCGGTGGACATATCAGATCACAACAATACCCATTGTATTAACCTTGTGCCACGTTTTGCACATGAAACAAGTTACTAGATCCCTTTTAGTGGTGGATATCTATAATTTAAGGCAGGAAATAATATAAAAAACATGCCCGAAGCAACAAACAATCGAACTTGTCGTCTTTAATTACGCGGTCTCGGATTAATGACCTGTATGTAAGAGTGGGGTCAAACCATCGATCTCGGGACTCTCTGTTATGTACGAAACGATTGCGTGTGGGTATAATTGGCAAAATCATAGGTTTGGTAAAACTATTGGAATTCATATGGAAATTATAATTACGTCTGTAGTCTGAAAGATTTCTTTCAAAAAATCAATTGTACAACGTTGCTACATGGACATGTTGTCAATAGTAACTAAAATATGAATGTTTCATAAACTAATGCAATGAATACGATACATCCCATGCAAACAACGGTTTATGATAATCCATTCACGGACATGCCATTTGCTCGTCTGTGTACTTTTGATCGGTGATTTTCTTGGCACATCAATATCCATTATGCATATTCATAAGATGTTTCGACTGCGTCCCTCTCGTGGCAGCAAGGGCTCTTAAGACAATGCAACCCAATCAAACTGTTGCTTTCATATACTTGAAGAGATTAGGAGGAATAATCTCTGAAAGTTAGAGCATAATCGGCCAAGAAACAAACAAATTATGGCTCTTTGAAGATGTCCATTTATTCCTATGGGGAACTCAACTTGGCAACGCACTCTGATGACTACTCGCCATATGTTTTGTACACAAATATTCAAATTGTTACAGTTTTCTTCATAGTCACACTTTTCCATTCCCCAAAATCATGATATGTTATGTATAAATGTATTCTACAACACATATGTTGAGCTCAAATGAAGAGTAAACATATATATTTTGAGAAAATTGAACAAAATTGAAATGTTGTGTACAAAACATATGGGGAGTATAGTCCACAACTTTGCCAGTGTGCGTTGCAAATTTGAGTCACTCGTAGAAATAAATGTCTATTTTCAAAGAGTTTTCTTATTTCCTGACCGATTGTGCTCAAATTTTCAGGGACTATTCGTCATATTTAGTGTCTTATAGTGCATGCAACAATTTGTCCGGATTTAGTTGTCCTTTAAAGATTATATAATTGTTTTTCTTTCCTGAATATTTAAACATTGAGGGATGACAATGAAGACTATAGGACGGCTTCGTACTACTTTCAAAACCATTGGCACTGAGGGTGGGGATCTTTTATTGGAGGACTATGATGTGCGCATGTCCATTCCCGCCGGAGCTCTCGATCAAGAGCAGAACATAACTCTTGGGCTTCTGTCAGACCCCCCGCCAACCGAGCCAGATGACGATAAACTGCTTGTCTCGTACGGTTTCCGTTGTTCGCCTTCTGGTCTCAAGTTCAAGAAACGAGTCCACGTCACATTACCTCATTGTGGTATCTTCCCATCACCAACAGATGTTCAAGTAACAGTGGCAGGTAACTCCATACCGAAATATTACTACATGTATATAATGTTTTGTTTCATATGATTATAATGCTTAACCTAGGGTTGCACTGAAAAAATATTCCCCGAGCAAAATAGTTTGGCTTACCCTCATATTATGTTGTACTATGTTTAACAATACTTTTGAAATAATTTGTTTTTTAAATCCTCCATTTTTTTTGTCAGGTCCAATTTATTTACGTAAGTACGCCATTAGAACATAGTCATAATACATTTACAAATTACAACACTTGACACAGAACACCCTTCACCAGCTGTATACTTCGCATACTTAGAGCTCCATCCAAATGTCAAAAGGACGGTGGGAATCCCAACAGTGAGCTCCTACGGAATATTGCCAGGATGCCGAACTTGCTCACTACGTAAAGGATACGCCACCGGTTCCGGCAAACATTAATCTAGCTAGCCACTTCCCGTAGCGCTGTTTGGTCGCTGTAACCACCTTACTGTTAGTGGTAAATCACTCGATTCCCTCAATATAGATGCACAGATGCCGTCTTGTATCCGGTAATCATGCCGGTTCAGATCTCGTCCACCACTAGCACCCCGTTGTTATGGCCCCGATAGCAAGGTTTCCCAGTCGATTCGTCCCATCTCACCAATATGTTCACACTAATCGGCTCAGCTTCAAGAAGAATGAATCACCTACAAAGTTCACAATATGAACCTTGACGTTAAAGCCAAATGACAGTATTTGGAAACGCCCCACCCAAAAATAAAATGTTTGCTTTCAGCACAGACTATATGTGAAAGAATATATTTTTTAGTAATATAGGAATATAAACATCGTGCCACGAAACGGCCTATCAATTTATTTATTTGCATTTGAGAAACAAGAATTGTGGTAACATATCAATATAGCCGACGGTTGTAATTTAAAACGTCCATCCGCATGTAACATGTAAAGTGCATTCGCGTACGCACCCACCCCCTCTCCCCCCCCCCCCCCCCCCAAAAAAAAAAAAATTAAATAAATAAATAAACAAATTAATACCAAAAATAAAAAAAAAATTACAATAAATTAATTCATTAGAACAAAAATCACAAACAAACACAAACAAATCTGAAAAGAGCCACTTTGTATCGGTCTCGGTCCGCTAAACCAGTGGTCTCGGTCCCGGGCCATGATCGGTCAGGGCGACGAACACCCCACTACCTCCCTAAATCCTGGCTACGAGTCTGATCTATTCATGCATTATATTATGTAACAGCGTCTATCAGCGTATTATGCAATCTATAAAGAGTTCATTCCGAAATAACATTCTGCACAAATTTGATACACTAAACGACATGCATTCATGTACGTATTTGGGTCAGAATATAATATAATTTATACAGTGTGAGTAAAAAAAAAACGAAAACGGACTTTAATAGCTTATAAATCCACAATTCTAAACATACAAATGTTGATATTGGTATCATGCTAAAGCTTGGGAAATTGCCTTTAAAATGATATATCATATATTTTGATCGATTTACGCTTCACTGAACGCGACCTAATTATCCAAAGTCATGCAAAAACTACCCGTGTCCAAGTTTGCCGTGTTCTTGTTTTGTGAATGGTTGCATCTGTTGTCTGATTTACAAAGATAACTTCATCCTACGTGTCCTATTCAGGGCCCCCTGCCTCCAAACAGTGTGGTTGCTGATGGGAGGAGGGTGGGGGATCCCCTTTCACCTTGATAAACATGAACAATTCTGACAACCAACTGGTATTTTGTTTGATTCACGTAAGGTACATTCTTGAAATGTGCTTTTGAAAAAATGGTAAACAGACCCATCCAACGGACAACAAGACAACGGCAAACTTGGACACGGGTATTTTTTTGCATGACTCTGGATAATAAGGTCGCGTTCGGTGAAGCGTAACACGATCAAAATGTATGATATTTCATTATAAAGGCAATTTCTCAGGCTTTAACATGATACCAATATCAACATATTTATGTTCCAAATTGTGGATTTATAAGCTATCAAAGTCCGGTTTCGTTTTTTTTTACTCACACTGTATAGGGTCATGCGTCATAAACTCGCCTGCCAAATAGGGTGGCGCCGTTACATTTTGGGTCTTTTTGCTACCATTTTCTTTATTATTTTCAAAACCAGAACATTTTTCTTAACAAATTTGGTATCATTTTAAAGAACTATGAGAGTGCTACCTTTCTGCAAAGTTTGAAATGTATACCTCTTCCAAAGTGGAGATACAGCTATTTGAAGTTCTATGGGAAAATGCCTCTCAAAGTGCAATTTTTCCTAAAACGCTAATAACTTTGTCAAAACTAGATGTATAGCTACAATGTAGATATCAAATGAAAGCTTAAAGGGATAGTTGAGTTTTGGTATAGAGGGCGCTACTCACAATAATTTTTTTGTGAGATATTGAAAAACTGAGTGTGAAAATCGAAAGAGCATACAATTTTAATGACAGAATAAACTTTATTTGATCAAAATCGGTTCAGAAATGGCTGAAATATCAAAAAACATAACCATTTGTAATAATTGTGGGGGCTCACAATTACTCGATAATTTTGAACCAGCCGTTACAACATTTGTTTAAATGCTTCCTCTTTTCAAAAATTTACAAAAGAGGTTTTTAAATAGTTGTTTATTATCTCTCTATCTAATCAGTATTTCACCAAAACAAGTGTTTCTGCTAGTTTGTTTTTAAACTAAATCAACACAAACATAGAAAATGGGGGGTTGCCTGTACAAACTCTACGGAGGGCTTAGGGGGCACAGTCTAGACTGAATTTTTTGTAAAAACGTTAATTTCTTCACAAAGACTTGGTGTAAGACTACATATTTGGTATCATATTAAAGCTTACTTTAATATTAAACTGTATATGTTTTCAATACATGTAGGCCTGTCTATATTATAATCCTTTAGTGACTCTTACATGAAAATTATGATTAATTTTTTTGTATTTTTTTCATGAAGTATGAGTGAAAATATCTCACACGAAATAATCATGAACCCCATACAATATTATATTGCTGTTAATGTCTAAGTGTGCTCTGCATGAAAACATTAGCATTAGTTGTCTAGAGCCACCTCAGAACAAATTATTAAGGAACTTTGACCTCTGTAACTGGAATTTCTTTCTTCACATTTTGGTTAATTAAAAAAACAAGTATACACCTAGTGTTATTTCTGAGTGCATATTGGGATTCCTTGTGAAATTTCCTTTCAGAACATGTATACTTTTGATAGGATAGGGGGAGTTCTTCAGAAAATATTTGCTCTTAACCGTAACATCGTCCCGCAGAAGCCAAAATCAGCATATAACGCAAAAGGAGGCGACCTCATGACACATGACCATAGATACAAAAAATATCTTTTAAAGGGTACCACCACTCAAAGATAATAGTCTTATATATAAAAGGTAACATCTTTAGTAGTCCATTCCAGCAACAAGTTCACAAAAATATGTTTTCAGAAAAAATATATATAATTTGAAAACGCATCACCATTCTAAAGCATGCGTTCATGGGTCTGATATACTAAGACTACTTTGTCCAGAGCGAACGAATCGTCCGGGATTCTATTGTCTCCAAACGTACGCGTGAATAGCATTGGCGCACTCGCAAATTTTTGGCCCGTACGGAACCAGGAAATAATAGTGGTTCCGTAAGTGGTGGTAATTAATTGCTTTGTTTATGAATTACACAACCCTTTGCAAAATGTTTGGTATCTATTAGACATTACAAAATGGTATTAAAGCATATAATTATGTGTTGTTCTTTGCCTGGTGGTCCCCTTTTTTAAGTGTTGACAGGGGTAAATTTGAAATTTCGAAAAAGCTAAAACACATATTTCTAGTGTAAAATAATGATTGACGGATTTGCATAACAATAGTCTGCTTAAACTAGCATAATTATGTTGGTCAAAAGCCCGGGGGGGGGGGGGGGGGGGTGGCGGGGTGCGAATTTGCGTTTCCCAAACCATTCCGCAAATCCTTGTGAATTATTCATAAGCAGGGATAGGCCACACATTTCAGACTTTAGTGAAAACTATGCATGATACATTTACTAAATAAACCGCTACTCACCATGTATTATGGCAAAAGAAAAGAAGAGTCATAAGAGAGGAATCGAACCCATGACACCAAGTGTTGAAGTCCACAGCGTGACCAATAGTCTACGTAAACCGCTGATGGATAGTATGGTCTCATTGTAATTATAACCCTCAATCTCACCCAAACCCTAATCCTAGTTATGAATATTCATGAGTAGCCCTTGACCTATATCACTGCTTATGACTAATTCATTAGGATTTGCTAAATGGTTTGTAAAACGCAAATTTGCTGGCGGGGTACTCGCGATTTTGTGGAACATAAATGATATTTTAAATTGGTTTTCTTGAGTATCAAAGGGATAATTGAGTTTTGGTAAAGAGAGTACAGATTTGGTCAAACTGAATTTTAGTATCCAAAACCTGAACCATTACATTACAAACTAATAGTTATAACTCCACCATGCTCGAAAGGAATACAAAAATTACAAACGACTAAGTAAAAACCCTGTTATCATTCAAAACGAGCCGTTAAAACTCGAGAGGGCGTTCTCTAAACACTCATTGGTTTTAACCATTTAAAATAAAATATTGTGCGCGTGATGTTTTGTTGAAATAGTTATTAAAAAAAAGAGATAATCAGCAACTATTTAAAAACCTCTTTTGTACATTTTTGAAAAGAGGAAGCATTTAAGAAAATTTTCAACGGCTCGTTCAAAATTATCGAATATTTGTGGGGCCCCACAATTATTACAAATGGTGATGATTATGGTTATTTCAGCTGTTTCTGAACCGATTTTGATCAAATCAAGTTTATTCTGTCATTAAAATTGTATGCTCTACCAAATCTTACACTAAATTTTTCATTATTTCACAAAAAAAATGTGTGTAGCGCCCTCTATACCAAAACACAACTATCCCTTTAACTATAATGTTTGGCAAGTTATGCATAGTTTTTATAATAAGAAAATACAATAATGAGTTCAAGGAGAGCCCGTGTTTCTGATTCCTAAATTGGTCACCCACATTGCATTACAAGTGTATTGGTAAAAATTCTATAGTTTAAATTAATTGATAGGACATGCAATAGTTTGTGTTGATGTAATGCACCTATAAATTGTATTCCTTTACCCTGTACAGCAGTTTGCTTTGTATTTTGTTTTATATTCTTGCCATACTGCCATAGCACGACTTATCATATTACTCTACTGTTCTATTGCTTTTCATATTTCCTCTCTATTTTCTTTCTCTTCTTCTCTCCTTTCATCTTTCATCCTTTCCCTGCTAAATCTATTTTATTTGTTTTTAAGCTTGCTCTTCGCTTGCCTTTTCTTAATTTGTTTAATATTTGTAATTATGATGTTGCATCTGGTATGTTTTTAATTGCTTCTGTTATTATTAAAGGGAAAGTTGAGTTTTGGTAGAGAGGGCGCTAGACTACTTAATTGGTTTGTGAGGTAATGACAAACTGAGTGTAAAATTTGAAAGAGCATAATATTTAAACAATAAAATCATCTTTGTTTGATCAAAATCGGTTCAGAAACGGCTGAAATATCCATAAATATAACAATTTGTAATAAACCCGGGCCCCGGGTTTATTAGAGAATTTCGAACCAGCCGTTAAAAATTCAAAAAAATGCTTCCTCTTTTCAAAAAATTACAAAATAGGTATTTAAATAGTTGTTGGTTATTTCTCTATCTAATCACTATTTCAACAAAGCATCACATGCACAATATTTTATTCAAAATGGTTGAAACCGATGAGTGTTTAGAGAGCGCCCTCTTACGTTTTAACGGCTCATTTTGAATGATGACATGATCTTTACTACGTCATTTGTAATTTTGTGTTCCTTTCTAGTTATAACTATTAGTTTGTAATGTAATGATGCAGGTTTTGGTTACTAAAATTCAGTTTCACTAAAACTGTACTCTCCTTACCAGAACTCAACTATCCCTTTAATTGTGATTGTTTAAACCCGAAAAAATTTTCCACTGAGTTTGGCGAATACAATATTGATTTAAATTGAAATTTAAAATGTTTAAAAATACAAACAAAAACAACATATTACGGTCAATCAGTTCACAAATAAGTGATGTGTTTACTAAAAGTCAAAATGTATGGCCATGACATGGAACCTCTAATATGAAAGGATTGCCTTCTCGATTCGTTATTAGTTTGTTTGCTTGTAGGTTGATTAAAAAAGAAAGAAAAAAAGGTTAATTGAATGTGCTAACGCCCGAAACTAAAGCTCGGGCTCAATCATTAATTAAACAGAGCTTGCATCGAAATATTGACTTCAATCTGCTCTTTTTTTGCTCAAGTCTTACTTATTTTTAGTAACATATGTACGAAACTGCGACATTCGTAACACCTCGCAAATTAGAGGGTTGTCCGGCATTATGTTTTCGGGTTGTCCGTCCATCCGTACGTACGTCCGTCCGTACGTCCCGTTCTCAAGAACCGATTGACGGATTCTCACCAAACTTGGTATATGTATGTATTTTTGGGAGTCAATGAACCGATTAGATTTTGGGGTCATGAGGTCAAAGGTCACAGGGCTCATTATATATGCAAAAATAGCTCGTGATCGCGTTATCTCAAGAACCGATCGACGGATTCTCACCAAACTTAGGATATGTATTTATCTTGGGGAGCCAATGGACCAATTCGATTTTGGGGTCATGAGGTCAAAGGTCAAAGGTCACAGAGCTCAATATGTATGCTAAAAGAGCTTGTAATTGCAAAATGTGTTGAACTAAATGTCAGATTTCAAACTTCGGACCTGAATGTATCTTGGGGAGTCAATGCACCCATCATATTTCGGGGTCATGAGGTCAAAGATCAGGGTCACATGACTCATTATGCTAAAAAAAAGCTTGTAATTGCAATATCTCAAGTACCAGTACACAAATTACCATCACACTTGGTCCATATTTGTATCTTGGGTAACTAATAAAATATGATTTGGGGGTCAGGAGGTCAAAGGTCAAGGTTACGGCTCATAATGTTAGCAAATATAGCTTTGTGGTATTTCAAGATCTGGTTGACGGATTACCATCGTATTTGAGTTTACAGTATCAATTCAGTACATGTAAATCAATTTTTGGCTTGATATGAAATTTCGCAATGGCGGAGGCATCATTTTCGACTGCGCGCAGTCGAAGATCCATCTAGTCTACGAATGTTCTAAGTATGCAACACGTGATTAGATCGTTGTGAGCCGACTTCTTCAATCTACCCTGTATTTGAATACAATCTTCTGAATTTGCTTGCGCCTGCAGCTAACAACCTTCCTCTTTGCTCTGTGTAGTTTCGAGCAATTGGCGCTGGGTTTCGTTCTCCATTGTTGCCTCTTCTTCTTTCCCACCTTCTTAACTATCCGCACAAGTACACACCCCGGCGTTGCTTACCTACATTCACCTCACACTTCCACCAACGTTGAAATCGTTCGAACTGAATGTTCTTGTTTATGAATTAGGTATGATTAGGACATTATCAGATGTCCTTCCCCACAAAATCATTATGCAGGGTCTGAAGGAGCTAGATGCGAGGTTGATGGAAAAGTTATACGGGTGGAGCTCGATCACTTCTGTTACTTCTGGACGCTTGTGAGAGATTGTTGTACGTGGTGGCAAGGGGCATTCCTCTTAAATTGCTACTTGTTTTCAAAACCAGTGCATTCTATGAAGGAAAAAGAGGAACTACGAGTTGTCATAACACGGGGCCTCTCTGGGACAAGCAAGGTATGTATCATGTCGCCACCGGTGTCAGCGCACATACTGACTCCCGGCTAGAGTGGCCGAGGTGCCCGCACATCCTATGATACACTGGTACATTTGCCATAACGTGCGATGATGCGTCGTCGGGGGACGTTATATTCTGTATAATGCTGGCCTGTCGAAGCATAATCGGTCCGTCGGATACTGGGTCCCCATTCGGTTAATGTATAACAAATTCTGCTGTTCTCCGGACGACGGAGAAGACAATCCTATACAACTCACAACTGGTATCATGGTTTATTATACTATGTGTCAGTGTGCCAGTGTCATAGGTGGGGTGTAGAGCAAACCAAAATAATAGCCCCTTCCATTATTGGTAAACAGCTCCCCCCCCCCCCCTACCCACTCCAAACAACATTGTACATTCCCATGGGGGAGGGGTAATGAGAATGACACGAAATGGGCACTCTGATGGGGAGAACTGTTAATTACCTGTGTTTATTTTGATAGGCAAATTGAGCCAATGCGGGCTTACAATGTTTTGTTTGAAATTTCACCATACCTGATATGTGGTCGTTAGCCTTTGCCATTTATGTAAAATAAAAGTACCACGAATGAATTAAAGCCCCTCAAGATAATTGATCCATCCATTACTACGGCACCATTTAACTCCAATTTGGGACATGGACGTAGATATATATATTTTTTTATTGAACACATAAAATAAACAAGACGGTGACAGTAGCCAAGGACTAAAGTGCCTTGTGAACAACAAAATTATATAAACATACATACATACAAATATTAAAACATTAAAATGCAAATATTACTTAACATCAAAATACAACAAAATAATATATATTTATGCTTGTATTTGGCAAGATAAGCACAAAAATGATAGGCTGAAAATTTAATTATTATAATATATTATGTATATCATAATTTAATTTTAACTTTGATCTAAACATCAAGAACAAATTAACAAATTTACTCTTTCCTCATCAACTTACTTATATTTAATAATTAAATATGAATTCAGACAAAGTGTAAATTAATTCAGTATATCTTTAACAATTACAACAATTAGCAGCACAAAAGTGCAGTCAGAGTATTAAGACATATCAATATTATAATATGACGCCATGGTGGTATAGAAAGAATTGTTATTAAAGGATATTAAATCCCACAATTTATTGTATATTATATTCTTAACATAAATAAAATTTATCGTATTCAATAACAAATAGATCTAATAATTATATGTGATATTAAAAAAAGTAGGCCCTACATTAATACAAAATATCTTCAATTGAAATTGAGTAATTAAAAAGGTTTTGATTTATAATATATTCATAACAATTTTATCGTATTCCATAACAAATACAAAGTACATTAATACAAAGTATCTCCAATTGAAATTGAGTAAATGAATAAGTTTTATTTTATATTATATTCTTAACACAAATTAAATTTTAAGTTTTCAATAACAAATACAATGTACATGAATAAAAAGTATCTTCAATCGAAATTGAGTAATTGAATTAGTTTTATTGTATAATATATTCTTAACATAAATTTAATTTATCGTATTCAATAACAAATACAAAGTACATTATTACAAGTTGTAATCAATTGAAATTGGGTAATTGAATAAGTTTTATTTTATATTATATTCTTAACATAAATTTAATTTATATTCAATAACAAATACAAAGTGCATTAATACAAGGTATCATCAATTGAAATTGAGTAATTGAATAAGTTTTACTTCATATTATATTCTTAACATAGATTAAATTTATTGTATTCAATAACAAATACAAAGTAAATTAAAACAAAGTATATCGCCATTAGGTTACAAAAATACCCGTATGTCGCTCTCGAGACCAAAAACGCGTGCATTGTGGGATAGATTTGTCACTCGGGTTGTTCCGGTTGATTTCCCGCGAGATCGACTAGGGCCAGCGCCGGGCGGGCCGTACGCGGCCGGCCGGTCATCCGCGTTTCCGGCCAAACAGAGGCCGCGACACTCGATTCCGCTCACCTGACAGTACGTTACTACTCTTCGAACGCGTCACATTTTGACCAGAATTTTACTACTTTGGTTATTTAAACTTCTGCAGTTTTGTTCCCTATTCTTCCTAATAACCATGGGTCGTTATTGCGAAGCGGCGATGTGCTGGTCACACGATAATAAACAGAAAAAAAAGGATAAATGCCTATGGATGAGAGATGTCAGCTGGGTTAAGTTTCCGTTTTCCGTTGCAAGGATTCCCTCTTCTGCCGAAAAGCCTTTAAGCTGGGGAACCGTCATTCTCCTGAATTGCGTTGAAGCCTCCTCCATGACGATAACCACGTAGAAAATGCAGTTACAATTTGCGATAAGAAATTTTACAGTCGAATCAGATGAGTTCGAACTCCAAATCATGAATCGTGTTTCAATCTACAGCTATATACGGAATTCTCGCACCAATATCTGTTCGCCCTACCAGATAAAAAGGTTCCACTAGAATATATTCCAGGATGTATGAACATGTTATCGAATTTACAGTCGTATTATCAGGCGCGGATCTACGGGGTGGGGGGGGGGGGGGGGGGTTTAGGGGGTTTAAACCCCCCCCCCCCCCCATTGGGCTGCCAAGTGAAAATGTATCGGGGAAAAAAGTGACAAAAAATCACTTACGGGGGTTCAAAATAGCAAAAAAAAAATCGCCGCTTCGCGGCTATAAGTGAAAAAAGTTAACAAAAATCACGTACGGGGGTTCAATATAGCAACAACAACAAATTCGCCTCTTCGCGGCTCGTCGACGATGCTCCGCATCGTCATTGGGTCAACCCCCCCCCCCCTTAGCAAAAAGCTAGATCCGCCCCTGATTACAAGGATGTAAATATTGTAAGGTGCATCTGGTATAAACAAATAATGAATTACTCCCCCCCAAAAAACGTAGTAATATATTAGGCCATTTGGGGCGAGATGAAGAGAGGTAATCGTTTTAGGGTTTTAGAGTTGTTACATTCCACTGTGATACGTATACAAAATAAACATAGCCGGCCGTGTCGCAATCGTCTGCGAGCTGGTCGCCTACACCGGAAGTGAGTGAGTCCCGGAAGTTGCCCGAAAAAAAGGCTCATCCGGGTAATTTTTACCTAATGGCGATAGCGAAAATTGAAATTGAGTAATTGAATAAGTTTAATCTGATATTATATTCTTAACACAAATTTAAATTTATCGTATTCAATAACAAATACATGTACATCTAATAATTAAATGAGATATTAACAAAGTACATTAATTAAGTAATTGAATGAGAGATTGAATCGAGGATTGCCTATAACGTTGGGTCCGATTCTGAGGCATATGGAGGATTTGTGAATTTCGTAAATTTAGTCCGGTTAAAACAAAACGAATTTGGGGCAAGAAATGGCGATGACGATCAGAGACCAAAAGAGATTTAGCAAATTGAGTTAAAATGAAAGTGCTACGATCACCAAGAGTTTTGAGGTTAAAGGGGTAGTTTAGTTTATGTAAGGCTGAACTTTAGTAGCCAAAACCTGCACAGTAACATTATAAACTAATAGTTATTACTCCACCATGCTCGAAAGGTATACAAAATTACAAACGACTAAGTAAAAAGCCTGTTATCATTCAAAAAGAGCCATTAAAAAACAAGAGGGCGCTTTTTAAAAAGGCATTGTTTTCAACCATTTTTCGTACAAAATTATGCATGTGATGTTTTATTGATATAATGATTAAATACCGAGATCATCAACAACTATTTAAAAAACGTTTTTGAAAATTTTTGAAAAAGTGCAAGCATTTTTTTATTTTTTTCTAAAAATCATCTAATTATTTGGGCCCCAAATAATTATAAGATCAGATATATTTATTGATATTTCAGCCTTTTCTGGGTCGATTTTGACCAAATAAAGTTTATTCTGCCATTAAAATTGCATGTTCTCTCAAATTCGACACTCAGTTTTTCATTACCTTACAACAAAATTGTGATGTGCAGCACCCTCTCTACCAAAACTAAATTACCCCTTTAAACCTTTGTAAAAGGTATGACTCAGACTCGGGCCAACAAATCATTTTTGGCTCTCCTATGAACACGTTCAAGTTTATCACTTTGACTAACATTAAGACCAGGGCCCCAAACAGGGGCAGCAGACTCCAACAGCGGTCGAATATACAAAGTAAAAATTAACACTAGATCAAGGGTTTTAAAGGAGAATTCCGGACGATTTTTAAAAAAAGTACAGTATATTGGAAATAAATCTAGGGATGTGCTTGAATATTTTCAGGATTTGACTCACTTTGGTTGATTTCTAAGAGATTTGTCTAATGTCATTAACTCTGAGGAAATAATTAAATTTACCACACACAATCATGAGACCCATACGTAGCACCCTCACTTTGCTCAATTTCTTGAGTAGGCTTGGATCCGGTGCCACTGCATTGTGATCAAAGCATGTGTCATTCATAAAAGCCGGTCATGCAGAGCCAGCAAATTCAATGACCACGTTTACAGAACTTTGGGTCTATTCAAATTCCAATGAAAGCCAAACGTGTTACAATATCGGGCAGGCAAGTATTTTCAAACGGTTCAACAATGCAGTAATGCTCAAAGGCACGGTCAGTGGCGCAGCATGGACTAAACTATTCATGATCGAGCATTGTATTCGTCCGATCAAAAGAACACATTCGCTGCAGTGTAAAAACATAGATAGGCGCATAGTGAGGGTCGCACGTCACAAATTGGTGCATTGTGGGATACAACAAGCTCGCTCGCGAATTTGTGTCATTAGAATTTCAAAATCAATTATAAGAACCCACAATCATATATTTTTCATACAAAATTGTGTTTATTGACCTAGAATATCTGTCTTTCAATCATTAGAAGCTTGAAATCGTATGGAAGTCCACTTTAAAACCGTTCCTTTTCCGTTTACAAAGAATAAACAGACGTCGAGAGGCATTACTGACCATCCGCTTGAACTGCTGGTCCCACTTTAAATTATTTTGGATAGTAACCCCTAGACGTTTAAGTGAACTAACAATTTCAAGAGGGGAACCATTAATCATGAGTTGAAAAGGAGGTGGAGGCTGTTTAAAGATGGAAATCTGCATCAGTTTACATTTTTCATATTTTAAATTCATATCATTTAAAGAACATGACTTACAGAATGTTGTCAGGTTTATTGATGCGTTAAGTAATTTTCGGTAAATGATACATGATAAAACGTAATTTAGGAGTGTATATTATATCAACATGCATATAAATTTATAGGATATAATTGGCCAGTGAATTACGGTTTCCTTCTTAATTTTGACTCGCACTGTGTGTGTCTTATATAATTAATCGTAATTGTATAGGAGGCTGAAGTCGAGAAGAAAACTCGTGGGTATTCTCGGAAAACAGAGGGAGATGCAACCTTCCTCTTCAGAAGTCAAGCAGGTGGCCTCGAAATCGCTTTCTTTGAGGAAGGAAGTAGACTAGACAGCAAAGTAAGTAGAGCTCGATTTTCATTGATATTTGTCTATTCGAGTTTTGGTATAGAGGGCGCTCCACGAAATATGTTGTAAGGTAATGAAAAACGGAGTGTCAAATTTGATAGAGCGTACAATTTTAATGACCAAAAAAACAACAAATATTTGATCAAAATCGGTTTAGAGACGGCTGAAATATCCATAAATATAACCATTTTGTGATTATATTATAAGGCCTAACAATCATTCAATAAGTTTGATCAGCCGTTGAAAAAAAAAATGCTTCAAATGCACTAACTGGTTAAGCTGGGAAAACTTGGAAACAGTTGCCATGGAGATTTTTTAAATTTCTTCGGAAATCCAACAGATTTATGGAAAATACAAGGTTTAATGAAACATCTCAAAAATCGTTCAATGTAATTTCATTTCACATTTTCATTGATAAATTTCCGTAAATTAGGATTGGGACTATTAATATATAACTTGTTTAATTTATAATGCCTTTTTGTTTTTGAGCAAATGGTCATTGAAATACGACAGTATTTCCCCAAAATGTATCGCGAAAACGTAAACAAAAAATACACGTGTGCGCATTCGCGAAGTCAAGATGGCGCAACACAGTAAATATGCGGCGTACGTGCCCGTATATGTGTGTTTACAACTTTACACTGCTTGCTTGCTATATAGTGCACGTGCGTATCGCGCCGCGCCGGGGCCCGGGCCGGCGCCCCTGGGGATCGATCAGGATTGCGTAATTTTTCATGTAGAGACTTGCTGCAGCTCAGCACATGTTCCAAAGTGTAGTAAAGATCAAGTTCGATACCCAACACTGGTTGAAACCAATGAGTTTTTAGAGAGCGCCCTTTTGAGTTTTAACGGCTTTTGTTTAATGATGACCGTTGTATTACTTAGTCCTTAGTACTTTGTTTTACCTTTCGAACATGGTGGAGTAATAACTATTAGTTTGTAATGTAATTGTGCAGGTTTTCGTTACTAAAATTCAGTTTGACCAAAATAATGTTCTCTCTACACCCGAACTCCACTATCCCTTTATTGTTTTTTGTTTAAAGGGATCTAGTAACTTTGTTGACATGTATAAAAAGTGATGAATGGTTGTTACAATGTTTATTGTTGTGATCTGATATGTCCACCGAGTAATGTGTGACTAATTTCACGTTAATTGGATGTTATTATGGCCGAGTAATGAGCAAAAATGAAAAGTTATACCCGCAAACTCAACGCACTGACTTTGTACACGATTATGATTTCCAGTGGATAGTTAAATATCGGAACGCTTCAATCGTAAATATATTTTGTTTTAAAGGGAAATTAAATAAACAACGAAACATGTTTCGTGCTTCTTTTGGTTATACAAATACAACAAGGTATAAGAGAACTGCTAAAGTTCCAAGTATGATTTGTGGATTTGTCTACGTCTAACTTTAGTCACTAATATTGTTTTATATTCCGAATTCGTGACAAAGTCCTGTTTCACTCGAAGTCCCGTTGAGTGTAAAATTTGAAAGAGCATACACTTTTAATGACAAAATAAACTTTATTTGATCAAAATCAGTTCAGAAACGGCTGAAATATCAATAAATATATCCGATGGGAATAAATCTGGAGCCAAGATTTATTCGATGATTTTTTTTTTTAATTAAAAAATGCTTACACTTGTTCAAAAATGTTCAAACGAGGTTTTTAATTACTACTACTAGCGGACGCATCCGAGATTGAGTTCACAATGCAACGCCATGAATATTTATCCATCATCAATGTCTGCAAGTCCCCAGTTTCACACTGGATGTCTCTTGCAATGCAGTCCATATAGTTTATAGGTCTCCTTCCTCTATTAGGACATGGGAGTCAATATGCAGATCACATCCGAGATTACTTGGTCTTTGGCCCTAAAACAGTGACCAGCGAATCTCGTTCGGCAATGAGCAACGGTGGTAGAGATGGGTGGTATGTTACCATAGATCTCTGGTTTTGTTTTGTGTTCCCTCCAACTAATATTTTGTACCCTCCTGAGTAACCTAGTATAATGTACCATCAAGCCGGTCCTGTAGTGCCTTCGTCATGGTCCATGTCTCTGATCCATAAAGTAGGATGCTCTCTACACAGGCCAAACAAAATGTAACTTTTGTAGATGTTGAAATGTGAGATTGCCAAATGTGGTGCAATTTATTACATGCACTCCATGCTTGACCTTTGCGTGACATGAAATCTTTCTTGGAGTCAGCAACGTAAGATCCTAAATACTTAAAATCGTTGACTTTCTTAATCTGTGAGCCTTCCCTGGAGATGATTGGAGGATGATCAGCGTCTTCGTTCACTGTCAAGTACTCGGTTTTCTTTGGGTTGAGAAACAGACCGACCTTTGCTGAAGCATTCTCTACAGAAGAAAGCAGGTCTTGGGCATTCTGAAGATGTTTTGCTATTAAGGCGATGTCATCTGCATAGTCAAGGTCTGCCAAGTACTTGTCTTTGTCACGGTTGGTTCTTTCTGGTTTGACATCTAGACCTTTCTACATGTTCTATTTCGTGTTCTCCACAGACTGGAGTAGAATGTAATCCACGACTATGACGAAGAGATAAGGTGCGAGTGTATCCCCTTGCAGTATCCCTGCTGTTGTGTGAAACTCCTTCGTAGGGCCGTCCATGCTTTGTACGAAGCTTGTTGGGTGGTTGTACATTATGGCAATTGCTTGTACTATTTGAGAAGGTATGCCATAGCTACCGAGGATTCGAAACATGACCTTCCTATTGACACTGTCAAACGCCTTGGAGAAATCCACACACATTATATATTTGCTTTCTGCAACATGGGGAGTGATTCTATTGAGAAGCATTGAATTGTAGAGCTTAGAAGCAATGGTGATAATGTTATGCCTCTGTAATTTTATGGAAGAGAGAGGTCACCTTTCTTGGGTAGGTGGATAATGACAAATTTGGAAAATGGCTGCGGGATGTTGCCTACATATATTTCATTGCAGAAGTTCAGCAATTCTTGATGGAAAAGTGGGCTTTTCCAAACAACTGCTGGGATGTTGTCGGGACCAGGTGTCTTGGACAGATTAAGTCTCTTTAGGCAGTTTTGGAGCTCATCCATAGAGAACGGACCTGTCGGTATGGGAAGGTTGTCAGCAATCCTGTGCTGAAAGAAAGGATCGTCGTGATTGGAGATCTGTTCGGTATTGCACAGAAGGTTACTAAAGTGTTTGTACCAGCAGTCCAGATGCTCATCTGTAGTGTCGCCGTGAACACGAACAACAGGAGATGCGTTTTTGTTCGTGATTTCTCTCAGGACCTTCCAGGCCGCTGCATGCTTATGTTCGTGGTGAAGACTTTCCAGCTCAATTGTCTTGGATTTAACTTTTTGCCTCCTGGACTTTGGTGTAGGCTTGATCGTAGGCATATTTAGCATTGTCTAGGTTTCTTTGGGTATTTCGGGTTGGTCTGATATTGTGCTTCGCTGACGCTTTCTTCAGGGTTTTCTCTTGCAGCTTCTCTGTGGCAGCTTCAACTATGTTCTTTTTCTTCTTCCTGGGGAGCATTTCAACTGCAATTTCTCTATTGGTAGTGATTAAGGTGTTGTATACCGCTGTAGTAGATTTTTCTTCTAGTTCATCACGGAGAGAACAGAATCTGTTATGAACAGCTACAGTAAATTGCTCAGAGAGGTTGGGATCCCTCACAACTCTTCCCCAATCGATGCCCTTCATGGGATCTTTAAGTGGGGCTTGGTTTTCCGGTAGCTGATTTGGTATCTACACGAGACAATGCGATGATCTGACTGGATACCTTCAAAGGAGTTGTAAGATCTGGAATTCTTAACATAGTTGATCCATTTCTTCCTTACCAGAATATAGTCTAGTTGGACAAGGTGACCGGTTGGACGGCGATGGGTCCAAAGTCTGTTCTTGCGGTGCTGAAACCTTGTTTTAGTGGCAATAAGGTTGTGTTGCTCCATGAAGTCTATCATGTACCTTCCATTTATGTTGGTTTCTTCTGCACATGTAAAAAGTGCATCCATAGGTCCTAGTTGGGCATTAAGATCTCCCCCAATGAATGATAAATTATGAGCAGGAATGGTGTCGATTAGAGTTGAGAGATCTTGATAAAATTCATACACGTCTTCTTCAGGATATTCATTATGAGGGCTGTAGCAGGACAAAACGGTAGTCAGAGGGTTTCCATGAAGTGTCATCTCAATAGTACGTTTGTTGTGACTCATGGTAGAATGACAGGCTTTCAGGACTCTTGGCGAGATAAGGAAACCCACTCCACCAGTTGCAGCGTTTATTGTGTCCTTCCATGCTGGCGATGTTGTTAGGGTATAACCGTTAGCAAATGGCTCTTGCAGTAGTGTTTATGTGTGTTCGATGCGATGCTCCTGCACACATATGATGTCAATACCATAGTTGTGTGCTTCATATGCTAGTTCCCCCTTTTTGGCTATAGATCGTATCGTCTGGATATTAAAAGGTATACTAATAATGACAAGTACTTTACGTTGAACAAATCTGTCCATCTCTTCTTTGTCATTATGAGGGTTGGACCGTCCCGAGGGCTTGAGGACCAGCCTGTCATACGTGTTGGAAGGAACCAACGTCGGCAAATCAAACATGAACAATGAGGCAGGGGCTTTAACCCTGGTGCTTTTGCGTTGTGTACTCATATCTTGTCAGTGGCTAAACCCGAAGGCTAGTGGATCTGTGGGTCGCTACTCCTACAGCCACCATGCGGCAGGTAGTACTGGTACCAGACCATCCATGATCATCCATGATTATAAGAAGATGAACATACAAATGGTTGATCCGACCTGAAAATTAGTTGACATCTAATTAGTTGTTCATGATCTCTCTATTCATTATTTCCCATCATTATTTCAACAGAACATCACATCCATAATTTCGTATGAAAAATGGTTGAAACCAATGCATTTTTAGAGAGCGTCCTTTTGTGTTTTAATGGCTCTTTTTTTTAATGATAACAGGCTTTTTATTTTGTCGTTTGTAATTCTCAATACCTTTCGAGCATGGTGGAGTTATCTATGAGTTTGTAATGTTATTGTGCAGCTTTTGGTTACTAAAGCTCAGCCTTACTAAAACTGTACTACCCCTTTAACTTTAGAATAATACAAGGGGTAGTTTAAATCGTGTTTAAACGGGCGGTTGTGCTGCTTTTCAACCTGTACGGTACACTCTTCCGTGCCGACTCGGAACTAGCGGCGGAGCACGATGGTACTCTCTAACATTTCAAATAAGAATTGCAAGATTTGTTCTCGTGTTGCCCTCTGATTTTTTTCTCGAAAATATTAACTATCCTTGTTTTATGGTGACATTTGTAAATTCCATGGTCCATACTGAACTATCCAGCCTGTAAGAAACGTTTTTATGGTTGATTTTGTATTTTTTTTGAAAGCCGAGCAATCTGTAAAATGTATTCGATTGCGATTAGCGATATGATATCGGCGATAGAAGCGTTTATTTGACAGGGGGCACATGCGCATTCTACGTATCGTCTGCAGCGTGCCCGGCATTACGTCAGAAATGCCTACGGAGCATGCGCAAAAGTCCCGTTAAAAAATAAACACTTGTTTAGTTAGTCAGGACTTAAGCACGACTTTAGAATACCAAATTTATTTAGTCAGGACCAAGACACGACCTCGCATTTCAGTCCTGTCTAACGAAACAGTTGTTTTAATTTTGTCATGACTTAGTTAGACACGACTTCAGAATAACGGCCTGTGTAAACATAAGCTATACACACTCTTAAAACACTTAAGTCAAATCTGACTAGAAATCAGTCAAATCTGACTAGGCATTTAGGGTCTGCTGGGAGTCAACTATGTATAAGTCAATTAAACTATGTTTTTCCAGTCAAATATTTTGACTAGAATTTCCAGACAAATGTAATGACTGGAAAATCAATCAACTATCTCTGACTAGGCATTTAGGATCCGCTGGATATCAACTATATATCAGTCAATTTAACTAGATTTTTCTAGTCAAATATTTGACTAGAATTTCCAGTCAAACGAGGTGACTGGTATAAGGGTTGTGTCACGAAATCGAGCTGCGATTGCTTCGACCATGGACGGGGACCTAGAGGAACAACTGGACTTTGTGAGACAAAAACTCTGAGAGTGGAGCCTCGAGACTTTCAAGGGTGACTAAATTAAAAATAAAAAACGCTTTGGTTGACCTTTGATAATGAATACATCACATATCTGTTTACTATTTGATGTACATTTTTGGCATATTTTTTATATTAATTTTTCTATTTATTTTTTCTACCTGCTGAGCTTCATCCCTGAAAAACCCTGCCAGAAGCTATTGTCTTGACTTCTCTGACCTCACAATACCATTCCATCAGTCAGCTAGATGAACAAAAGACATTGGTATGTCAACTGACCACCAGTTTTAAGCTGTTTACAATATTGTAAGCTTTATACAATGCCCACTCACCATGAAAAGAAGGTTTCAATGAAATACGGTACTCAGTGGGTGAGAACATATCTTTTGTAAATGTTTATCTAGCTAATCGGTGGTTGAATGGTATTGTGATGTCAGAGAAGTCAATTGTGTAGGGTTTTTTTAGGGGTGGATCTTAGCAGGTAGAATAAAAATAATAGAACAAATAATATAAAAAATATGACAGAAATGTACATGAAATAGTCAACAGATATGTGATGTATTCATTATCATAGATCAACCAAAGCGTTTTTATTTTTTTTAAATTTAGTCACCCTTTAATTGATACATTCAAGGGTGAGTAGATCTAAATAATATCGTCCGTACTCAATGTACTGTATGTAGATCCGTATTAATTAATCACTACAGTAGGTCTATCTAGTAGATACTTTGCGGTGGCTTAACACGTAAACGTATTCAAAAGAAGTAGGCGCCCAACGTCAACTGTTGTTCCTAGACGAGAGACGTACGGAAGAAATAGTGATTAATTAATACGGATCTTCAGTACACTGAGTACGGACGATATGCTAGCTAGCGATTACATGACCATATGGTTCCTCAATGTAATCGACCCATTGAGCGGCGAATGTTTTGCGAACGTTTGCGAATTTTGGATTCGCCAACTTTTCTGACAAATGTTGGCAAAAATCAAGGTTGGCAGAGGCAAACCCTGCTTTTCGCTAACATTCGCTAAAATGTTGCAAATTGTCGCTAAATATCGCAAAAAAGTCGCTAAATGTCGCTAATGGCAGAGGAAAAGTTGGCGAATCCCAAATTCGCTATATTCGCTAACGTTCGCAAACGTTCGCCTCTCAGTGGGATACCCCCTGGAACGTGTGCGGAAAATAAAAGACATTTGCACAGCATAGTGCGAAGGATCACGAAAATCGAGAGGATTCCGCTTTTGCTGGAGTGTGCCTAACTTATAACTGCGTTCTGCACACGTATGTAGCACGTTTAGAAAGACCACATAGATCGAAAGACAACCTTTATATAAAGAACATCTATTAATACAATGTGTTTTAATGACGTACTGATTTCTCATTAATATTTCCACAATTCGTTATACGTTCTGATCACATTCATGTATAACTCCCGCTTTATTCGCATCACATTTTGCAAATTAGGGCGATGGCGGCGAACACTGTAGTCAGAGCTTGCATTAATTATAGACCGAAAATCAGTCTCTATATTCCGCTTGTTGTTCCACTTACCACTTCATACAGAGACTGATGCATAGGCGTACCCAGGGGGGGGGGGGGGGGGGGTTGGGTGGTTAAACCCCCCCCCCCCCCTTTGACCAAAAAATGGCTGTTTTGGGGGGTTTGAACCCCCCCCTTTTTAAAATTTTAGCCGGTCTCGAGACTACTTTTAAGCGGTCTCGACTGTCTAAAACCTGGTCTCGACTGACTATAACCCGGTCTCGGCACCATAATTTTTCAAAGTTCCCCGGTCTCGGGCTCGAAAATTTTTAAAGTACTTGGACTCGGCTTCAAATTTTTTTTTTCTAGGATAGTGCATAGGCCCACACGACGTGCATGAGCGCAGTATAATGCCAAATTAGGAGCATTAATGCACAAATGGGGAGTTCAAAGAAAGATATGGCAAACTCTGCGTTACTGAATGGCCAATATATATTACGCAGCTATAATGTATCCGGATTGCACCTACAAGGTTTGAACACCTTTATTACTGACTCGGTATGGGGTGGTAGTATGACGTCAGATATTCTTAAGGAAGTCCCATACAGGGTGTTTTTTCTTTTCTTTTACTAGCATTAATTCGTACTAGAATCGCAAATTTCAAGTAAAATTTTGATTTGTGGTACAATTGTTATCGTGTATAATAGTACAGTCCAGATTTAGAGGCCGCTTTATAAAACAAAACACAAAATAAATATCCATTTTTGTATGATTTATAAATAATACTTTTAACAATTGATATGACGTTATAATGTAGTAATTACAATGTATCATATATTACAGGGTAATCGGCAATTAGTAATTATTAGCAAAAGCTACGATCAAGTAAGTCGTATTTGTTTATAGATGTCATTAAAGTAAACATATTTCCAATGAGACAATCAAATTACTTTGAAACGTGAAATTTAAATTTAAAATGAGGACCGTTCGAGGAGAACGGGGAGATTCGGTAATCAGTATTGATTCAGTCAGCTTACGGTGTATATTGGGTCGGTCTTGTGGATTCTTTTACACGCTCGAAAATTCCACCTTGGAAATTGTTGGTACCAGGACCAAAGCTGATACAAGCCCGTTAGCATCCCGAAAATAGACCAAAGTAAAAGCCAATGGTAAATTGACAGACCCATACATTTATTGGTTAAAGTTAGGATTTGGTTTTGTTAGCTTTTGGTTTGGGGTCGGTATTGATTCCTGTCTGGTTGTGTGTCTTAACCTTATCAAGCCCGAGCTATTCGGCCGTCCCCTGGCCCAAGGATGGGCACTAATAGTGCCTACTCCCTTCGCCAATTCCTTTATCGATCATTTTAATATTTGGCGCACATACCAGGCAGGTCAAGTCCAACAATTTTCAATCATAAACATGTTTTGAGGTCACCTTATGGAGGTGCTTTTCACGAGAATATGATGAAAAACATATTCTGAATTCTGACAGTCATTACCCAGCTGTTTTCGCTAGAATGGGCTGATTTATGCAGGAAAATTGAATTTTTAACATGGTTATGTAAGATCACATTTTCTAGAACATAGATCATGGTATGTATGTTGTATTTGATGCGTTTTAGTGGCTCATTATGTCCGCTAAATCATTGTGTAGGTGACCTTCACGTGAGTATATACATTACTGTACATGATAATGTGTGTATGCAAATTCTTCAATAAATACGCTGTTAATCCAAACAAAAGTGAGATTTATAATTTCAAAATGTTTATAGACACCATACAAAAAAAAACATTAACAAATTTGAATTGCAACATGTCATAAAATACTTCAAAACATCATTTGTTATTATTCTTATTTTTCCATTGTTTTGCGCCATTTTATTTTAATACAAATAAAATGCCAAGTATTCTTGAAAAATATAATTTTAGATAATGAAAACCAGTTACTAATTATTTTCATTATTATTTTGTTTAAAAAAACCCAAATTCAATTTACTATTAAAAAGTCTTGAACAAAAAAATGTCGAACAAAATGAAAAACATACTCTTCAGTTTATGGTTCCCGTGGCAACGAGAAGTGGCCAATACGTTACAATTGTATACTAAAATGTTAGCAATAAGATTCTGTTCGTTCTGTTGGGGTCTGTATGTAACTAGGCCTTTATTGATACTCTGGTATTTTGGGGGTCATTTTAAATAGATGTTCTTATTTATTAACTATACCTAAATTGTTTATGCGTAGCAATGAAAGAAATCATATACCTTAAAGGGGTAGTACCGTTTTGGTATTAGGCTAAGCTTTAGTAACTAATACCTGCACAATAACATTACAAACTAATGGTTATATAACCCCACCATGCTCGAAAGGTAGAGAAAATTACAAACGACTAAGTAAAAAGCCTGTTATCATTTTTAAAAAGAGCCATTAAAACACACAAGGGCGCTCTCTAAAAAAACATTGGTTTCAACCATTTTTCATACAAAATTATGCATGTGATGTTTTGTTGAAATAATGATTAAATAGAGAGAGCATCAACAACTATTTAGAAACCTCTTTTGAACAATTTTGAAAAAGTGTAAGCATTTTAATTTTTTAAAACAAAATCATCGAATAAATCCGGGCTCCAGATTTATTCCGATCAGATATATTTATTAATATTTTAGCCGTTCCTAAACCAATTTTGATCAAATAAAGTTTATTCTGCCATTATAATTGTATGCTCTTTCAAATTTTACACTCGGTTTTTCATTATCTCACAAAAAATTATTTCGTGCAGCGCCCTCTATACCAAACCTGAACTACCCCTTTAAAGGGACAGGCCCTCTTTTACAAAACGTCTGAAAAGTTTCCAGTTGACGGATGGGGATGAATGTAACACACACAAACAAAATCAGATCGAACAACCCTTTAATTTGGATTCTACGAATGAAAAACGAATGCGTCCCTCCATCAAACTATATATCGGTCAATAAAGGAGTTTAACTGATTTAGCATAATATTACAACAATATTGTACTTATTCTTGTAAAGGTATTGTGAAGCCGACATTTGTAAAGGTATGTCACGGAAAAAGATCTCAAAAATGAAAAAAATATATAATTACATGTAGTCAGTTAAGCGAGGTTTGGTTATTTTGTTTAGTACTCGCTTATGCCGTTGTTATTGTGCGCGGGTCACGTAGCTAGCGCGGGTCACGTAGGGGTCACGCATATCAATGTGGTACTCCGTGATCCGTGTGCGAACTTTCTCACCGGGTGAATACACGTATAACGCACAATTAAACGTTGGACTACGGTTTATTAGTTTTAGGTCTATAACTCCACGAAAAAGAGATTTCAAGCCCTAATTTTGTCAGGCATGCTATTAAATGACATTTTCTTTCATATCAGACAATAACCTCGCAACTTTTGAAATTTGACTTGCAAAAGAGGATCTGTCTCTTTAAAGGGATGTAGTAACTTTGTCCAAATCCTCAAAATACATTTGGAATTCTAGCGGTTCCCTCATACCTTGTTATATTCATATTGACAATATAAGCATGGAACAGGTGTCGGTTTTTCGAATTTCCCTTTCGTTAAAAAGATATTTACGATTAAAGTGTTCAGATGTTAAACTATCCACTGGATAGTCGTAACCATGTACAAAGTGCAATGAGTTAGTGAACATCACTTTGCATTTTTGCTCATTACTCGGCCATATAACGTCTATTTAACTTGGAATTTGTACACAATACCCAGTGGACATACATATCAGATATCAACAATATACATTGTATCTACAATTCACTACTTATTGCACAGTTACTAGATCCCTTAATCGGAGCCATGAACCGGATTTGTACTATTCCTTTAAAAGTTACTGACAAATGGCGGTGTTGCGGCAAAATCCGATGAATTTTCGACTTTAAAACTGCTAAGGTATTTGGTAATTCAACAAGAAAATTAATACAAACTGTTATTTACGGGGGATACTAATTAAAATGATTAAATAATATTGACTTACACATTTTAATGTATTTTATTCATGTATTTACAAGATTTTGGGAGAAGCTGATGACCTCTACAAAATCGCGACAGGATTGGACTTTTTCTTGACGACAACCAACAGAGTCAGCTATAGGAAGCTTCGCCTTTTGCAGGAAAACAAGAAAGATATAGATTTCAAGACGAATGGTAAGGATACCAAGATAAAGAGCACATATTTGTGTATATTATGAACGGTTTATAAATTATGAATTGTATGTAATGTATTGTGTACATTGTAGGCACATTTGAACCTTAATTAAAAGTCCGTTTAATGAAACGCAGATTAACTTAAATAAACTGTATGTTGGCTGGGGCCCACAAAAGTAAAAACTAACCACTATTGCCTATTAAACGGATGTGGACCTAATTTGCGTATTCATGTACATACAAACGACCATTTTGACATGATTATTTGAATATTCCGTATAATGTAGATACTGCTAGAAAGAATAATGTCAATACTTACTGCGCCTCATGCAAAAAAATACGACACCACCCATGGGGCTTGTTTATGAAAGGGTCTAAGCTTTGTCCGATGTCTTGTCTTGTCTGCCGCGGAGCTACTAGTCCGGGAGCCAGGACCAGCAAGAATAAAAAATTCGTGCAACACCCACCACAGATTTTTTTTGTCACTTTGGGGTGTTTCGGGGGTGTCTCTGGAACAATTCTAGCCCTGATGTACAGTTGATTTCTGGTAGCAACACTATTATTTCTATCGATTAAGTATGCAAATGTATGCAAAAAAAATCCCCTTTTTGTCTGTAAATCACTAAATATGGCTCAGAATATGCTTATTTTGTGCATGAATATTTTCTATGACTCAATTAACAGGTTTTCAACATTAAAAATTGCGACAGCCAAATTAAAAACAAAAGTAAAAAAAAAAAAAATACACAAGAAATTCCCCCAAAAAGAAATACATAAGGAAAATTTGGCTGTCGCAATTGTTAATGTTGCAAACCTGTTAGTTGAGTCATAGAAAATATTCATGCACAAAATTAGTATATTCTGAGCCATATTGAGTGATTTATAGACAAAAAGGGATTTGTTTTGCATAAATTTGCATACTTAATCGATAGAAATAATAGTGTTGCTACCAGAAAACAACTGTACATCAGGGCTAGAATTGTTCTAGAGACACCCCTTATTCACCCTAAAGTGACAAACTAAATCTGTGGTGGGTGTTGCACGAACTCCTTATCTAGGTCTCTTCTGAGAATTGGCTCCCGGACTATACGGTGTGTTTCGCACAGAGCGTCGATAGCCGTTGAAAATTCAAAGCTTTGTTTGGGGTCTGAACGCCAGATAGGATATGACAACGGTCATAAGCACCTAGTATCTTGATAATGTAATGCATTTCAAAGACGAGATTACAGTAACGTTTTTACAACACTGTTCAATGGCTGTTGTCATAGCATGTGATCACCATCTTGACCATTGGCCGTTGATTCATTTGAATTTCTTTACTTCTCTTTATTAAAAGTGATCCCTGTAAAGTGTCAGATATTGCACAAAATGACATTTGAGACTTCAATCCTATATCAATATCATTGTAAAATACAATTGAAAGATTTGTGAAAGTTTGAAAGAAAACGAACACTGTTTACCTAGTGAAAAAAACGAACATTGAGTTCATATTTTATCACCAAATACGATGGCCTGCCGTTGATTTGTCGCAGTAATAATTGTCCGTTTGACGATATCCGCACCCGTGTATACAGACGGTACAGAATTTGCGCGCGCGCGCTCGACTCGACAGTCTGGTACATCGACTCATTGCGCTGCCCTGTCTATCGGGAAGGTTTCGGCCACTCCGCCGGCCCTGGTCCGTGATCGCGTGGCGCGCCGGCCGCGAATTTTTAAACCGTAGGGTGGCAACTAGAGATAAGCAGTGAGCAGTGATGTTGGGCACAGTTTTCAGACCTTAGTGAAAACTGTGCATGATACATTTACTAAATAAACCGCTACTCAACACTTATTATGGCAAAAGAAAAGAAGAACAGAGGATTCGAACCCATGTTGTCAAGAAGTGTTGAATTCCACAGCATGAGCATTAGGCCACGTAAAGCCCTTGACGTACATAGCTGCTTATGAATAATTCATCAATCTCCAGTTGCCATCCTACGGTTTAAAAATTCGCGCGCCGGCCGGGCGTACTTTTTACTAAAACCGTTAGGCAACGCTTTTGACCCGAGTATTATCAATGATAAATATCTTCATACTAAAGGGATATTTTGAAAAAAATATAACCCTATTTTATTCTTTTCTTACCATAAGCTAAACAACGCGGTAGAAGAGAAACGAGGAAGCTCCAAGACATTTTCGTGAAGTTAGACACTTTACAGGGATTACTTTAAATTTGTCGAGGTTACATAACTACATGATTAGGATAGATGTAAGCAGACAATCAGTGCCCATATCCATGGGACTGAAATGATATATCGGCTTTCTCTTCACCCAACTTCGCGCTCATCACCTTCATCATCATCATCGAACTCTCGTTCTCATCTCTTCCGCGGACACGCATTTCATTCAGGCCAACTGAATGCTCAAATTAATTACCATGGACTTTAATTATTCACGTGCAACACATCTTTTGGACATTTGTTTTATACACTTTAATAATGACGTCAACCAAATTCTATATCACTTGTGCGGACATTCCTTTTATTCAGTCGTTGTACTGTATTATTTATATTAGTGAACATTGTATTGGGTGCTGGTGACCGCCGTATGTGTTTGCATCAACAACACATACAACCTATCACACACCACATTTCCCCGATATTTGGCCTCACTAAAAGAGGATAAAGAATCGTCTTGTATACTTTAATTGTCAGCCTACCTCAAATGAATAGTTATAGGACAATGAAACCCAAGCAAAACATTGCTTTCATAAGCTCTAAGAGATTAGGAGGAAAAATCTCTAAAAGTTAGAGCATTATCTGGCAAGATACAACGAAACTGGCTCTTGGAAGGTATATATATATATGGTGAACTCAAATTTGCAACGAACTCTGATAACATATTTTCTTCATATGCACCCTTTCCATTCCCAAAATCACGATATGTTGTGTATCAATGTATTCTACATAACATAGGTTTGAGATCAACCTATATTTAGAAAAAATTAGATGCCTATTCCCAAAGAGCCATAGTTTTTTTGTTTGTATTTCTTGACCGATCCTGCTCACTAACAACATCATGTGTGCAGCCATTTTGAGATGTCATAGCTTTTTTGGATTTGTCGTAGGGTATAGGGCTATGACAGATAACTATGACGACAAGTCCTTTAAAAGCTTTGTGAAATGGATATTTGTCATCGATGACAAATTTGTCATAGAAATGGAAATTTGTCATAGAAATGGCATTTGTCGTGACGACAAGTGCTTTGTGAAACACTCTCCGGGTGTGGATATCATCAACCGGACGAGTATTACTGCGACAAATCTACGGCAGGCCATCAGTATTCGGTGATAAAATATGAACCCAATATTCCCTTTTTTCACGAGGTAAACAGTGTTCATTTTCTTTCAAATTTTCACAAATCATCCAATTGTATATTACAATGATATTGACATAGGATTGAAGTCTCAAATGTCTCTTTCGGCAGAAGTTTACACTTTACATGGATGACTTTAATGACTAGTGATTTTTTCCAAGGGAAAAGTAAAAACAATATGAACCGTTTATGTTTGACGGAGAAGAAGTAGAGGTTGTTGATGAGTACACATACTTGGGCGTAGTCTTTAATTATAACATTACATTAAAAAGCCCAGAACAAGCAAATTACTCAAGCTAAAAGAGCTATGTATAGTCTGATAATAAAATCTAGGAAGTTAAGACTTCCTTTAGACATACAGGTAGAACTTTTTTGATCGGATAGTGGTGCCCGTACTTATTTATGGAAGTGAAGTCTGGGGGTTTGAAAATATTGCGCAGATCGAGGCCTTGCATGCACAATATTGTAAGCAATTGTTAAGATTGAGAAAAATCACAATGAATAGCATGGCACTGGGTGAATTAGGTCGGTTTGAAATATCTTTAATTGTAAAAGAAAGAATGGTTAACTACATATATCTAGAACTATATCTGGTAAAGAAGTCAAGTATTCCACGACAGTGTGTAATATTTTGAAACTCCTGCGAGATAATGATATATTTTCCTCTAAATGGACTCGATATGTACATACTGTTTTGCATGAACTAGGTATGTCAAATTTGTGGTATGAATATGAAAAAGTAAGTAGTTCATGGGTGAAATCAGCCCTTAAACTAAGATTAAGTGATACATATTCTCAAAATTGGCACAGTAAAATTAACGATAGCACATGTTGCTTAAATTACCGAATTTTTAAAAGTAAGGTAATTATGGAACCATATTTGATATTAATGCCGCCCTCATTGAAAATTGCTTTAGCAAAGCTCCGATGTGGAAATCACAGATTGCCTGTAGTAACTGGAAGATATAATGGAATCGAAAGAAAGGATCACATATGCGAGCTTTGTAATAACAATAAATTAGGGGATGAATTTCATTATCTCTTTGAATGTCCAGTACTAGATAATGAAAGAAAGATGAAAGTCATACTATAGAGCGAGACCGAATGTAATGAAAATGAGCCAGTTATTTAATAGTGTTAATCATAGGGAATTAGCAAATGTATCAAAATTGTGTTGTATAGTAATGGCACTCTACAAGAAATAGTTACGGTCTGCAGCCACAACGCTGATTTGTAGAATGTATAATTATCTTTCAAATTGACGAATCGTGGTAACTTGGAAAGTGCAGTCATTTATATGTTGATGCACACTTTTACTGCATCATCTGAACAAGTACCTTTGTTGTACTGTTGTATGTAAATATATATATTTTTTTTTCTCTACTGCATTGGTATTTTAATATCTATTGTGCATTTTCTTGATAGTAACATTTCCTTGGTCAGTTCATAGCTTGAGATTAACATTTACATTGTTTTCTTTCTTTTACTTGTTTATTATTAGGTGATACGTATATCATACGTAGCCGCGGGGGCAAACGACATGACATATTTGTGCAAAACCATTTCATATTCCGATATTCGGGAAAATCCATGTCATATTCGGGCAAATTAATGTTAATTTGGGCATACTATTGTCATATTCGAACAAGTCCATGTCATATACGGGCAAAATAATTATACGTCAATTTCGGGCAAAATCGTGTTATTTTCGGACTAAACCATCAAAATATATCGTTTTCGTGCATCGCATTTTTGACGGAGCATGTATAATAATTATAACACATTTATTATCTCTTTATTTAATTACAACCCTCCTTCCCGACTGTAGTAGAAGGAGGAGAAACAGACGACCTGCCGGGACAAACAGCAAGATCATCACTAGAATCAACAAAATCAACCGAAGCACAAATAGAATCTGTATCGAGGTAAATGTTCTTAAATAACAAGCTGTATTTGATTTAAACCTGAGAAATGTAACTGCTTATTGACAATAATGCACAAGCAGTCGACGACAAGATTGTCATTGGTGCATACCGCATGAGGTCTGATGCAGTGTAATGCTTTTACTTCATGCGAAGACATTCAAATTACAAAATATTAGATGTTAAATAACACTCTCGTCACTTTTGATTTTGATAGGTAATGGATTCGTTTTATATTGTAGCAGAAGAAAGCTACAGCATGTACATTGAATAGATGTTGGGTGTTTTATAGTTAGGTTTCATCATTCACGTTCAATTTCATACACAGTGTTGTATTGATGAATATTTTCAATAATTTTGGTCGAAAATTTGTCTGTATCAAAATGAGAAGCTGCCTGCAAATCAGTGAGTGTATGGCCATGAGTTTAAAGGTAGGCCAGTTTCCGTTACTTGTGTATTTTTCTGCAAATTACTCATTATAGTGGGGCAGATTAGCTGGCCAATATGTGTGAATTGTGCACTTTGTGATCAAAGAGTGAAAATGAGCACACATGAAGATAAGGTGATTCTAAGCAAATTTAGAAATGGAGCCAACGTGGGCCTGACCCCTGTTGGCCTTTGGCGCCATTTTTCAAAATGGCTGCTAGTGTGTACCTTGGTATGGCTAGATCTCAAAAACTGCTCGACCGATTTGCATACAATTGGGTACCTGCATGCACTTATTAAAGACGATGATCTAGTAAAATTGTGGGGTCATGAGGTCAAAGGTCACAAAGCTAATTATATTTGCAAAAAGACTAATTTTTGGCATATCTTGAGAACCATTTGACAAATTGAAAGCAAACATAGTACATGTATGCACCTTGAGAAATAGATGTCATATGAATATATTTCTGGGTCATGAGGTCAAAGGTCATGGCCTGCTTATTAGCTTCCTGTCTTTCAGTTTCAGTTTTCAGTTTAGTTTATTTCATTTCCAAACAAACAAAATTAAAATACATAGCATTGTACAAAAAATACAATCTTTAAAGGGGTTGCCGGGAAATATTGGATATCAGAGGCAGGAAATACAGCCACATGTACATGTAATGGTAGCTACTGCACTAGAAATAAGATGTCCATCTGGTAAATGTGGGCAAAGTAGGAGTATTATTTAATGCTCAATATTATTTGAATTGTGATATTCTGTCGTTATTATTATACTTTACATTTAAATACATTGTAATTTTGATTTATACAGCATCTTATATGAAATATTCAACTCCAGTGCTCCACAACTTTATTTTTTAACTCAGTAATAAAAAGTACACCACGGTCTCTCTGAACTTAAAAGTGCACTTTCTCAACTCTTTAGGGGATTCTGGCCAACTACCTCATTAAGGTTCTCACATGCTTTACTAACATCCTCCATTCTACCGAGTACTTTTCAGTTGTATCTTCGCTTTTCCCCTTATTCAAATGTTTGTAATTCAATATTTCCTGCGTTTGGCTGTTGGTTTAATAATTTTGTCTGAACCCAGTGTGTCAATTTGGTTATTATGTGTAAGAATAGTGTTGCTATACATTAAATTTGTCTATGCCAACTTTTATATTGGTCATATTGGCTATAATATACAGTTCTTGTCGTCTTATTTCCAGTGAGGATATGCATGGCTACATGTATAAAGTAATCGATGTGCCTTAAACTAAATGTTACTTTACACACAATATATGATTCGACAGAATGACAATTAGACATGCACAGGATGTATTAAGACTATTATGACCTGGAGCCACAAACCCCTTACAAATTAAAGGGGACCACCAGGCAAAGGACAACACATTATTATATGTTTTGGTACCGTTTTGCGATATCAAATAGATACCCAACATTTTGCAAAGGGTTGTGTAATTCATAAACAAAGCAATTAATTTCCACCACTTACGGAACCACGGCTATCTCGTGGTTCCACACGGGCCAGGCATTTGCGAGTGCGCCAATGCAATTCACGCGTACGTCAATAGAATCCCGGATGATTCGTTCACTCTGCATCGAGCGCCGCTGGCTCTGCTCGCATAATAGTCTGCGCATTCAGACCGCATGACCGCATGGCTGAGAATGGTGATGCGTTTTCCAATCATATATTTTTTCTGAAAACATATTTTTGTGAACTTATTGAAGGAATGGAATACTAAAGATGTTACCTTTCTATAAAAAGATTATTATTTGTGGGTGGTGGTACCCTTTAAGTCGCCAAATATAAGCTCAGACGATGGATACATTGTCTATGTTGTTGCTGGATTGTTGACTATGTTCCTGTTAATAGGCAGTTCTAACTAGAGTAATATATCAAGAAAAACTGAGATTCTGGAGAACTTTTGGGTACACAAATCAGCAAATTGAAATATGGCGAGCTCATTAATGCTTTGTGATTACAGGTCTCCTGTGGTCCATATTTGTACTGGAAGTATACTAGTTAAAGACTTCTGTTTTCTACTATTGCTGTTGAAGGGTAATGAAATCAGCGTAGGGATATGTGCGTCGGATCACCGAAGTGATGCAGTTTTTTAAATGTAAATTTAAACATATATTGACCAGTAATACTTGAGACAAATTAAAATAAGCAAAGAAAATCGGGCCTCCCTGCGAATCGAACCCAGTCCTCACTATGTTAGAAATTAAAAACTGAATCTATTCGATAATGATCCCTTGCACATACCTCTAAGTTGATTTCATTATCCTTCAAGTTTGGGTCTGCTAGGTTTGTATAGCATCTAACTAGCACGACCATAGACAAGAATTTCTGGTATTGACAATCATCACTAGCACTGGTCTAGTAATCCGAAGGTCTCGGGTTTGATTCCGGGTGAAGCACAATCTTCTTTGCTCATTTTCATTTATATTGTATTTGTGGGAATAAGTATTGTTAATAACAAATCCAAATGTTCCTACTCACCACGAGATATATGCTGACGAAAAGGAATTGCCGGGGTTTCGTGCGAGGAATCCGAGGAAGCGATAGGCTGCCGGCTGAGGCCCGTGGAGTCGTAGCGGACGATCACCGCGGGAGTTCCGGGGGAAAGATCGGCGCCGCGCTGACTGGTTCCGCGAGGAGATGCTCCGTTGTCGAAACGCGGATGTTCATATATTGCACAAAACCCGAAACTAACTGAATAAATCATGCGATCACTGAGTGAAACTTCGCGATACAAATAACTCTAAACGAAACACAAACTCTTCGCTATTCGCGATGTCCAAAGATGCTTGTTTTTAATAACGAAAATGAACGATGGCTTAACTCAGGTAACGCGACTGAAAATATGTAGTTCACGTGATCAAGTCCTGATAGTAAGTGAAGTAAATTAATTCACCCAAATCCGGTGATGGGCGACGACTCAATAAGAAAGTTGTTCATTGGCCAAGCAACTTTGCGCCGACCTCCATAAAATCCACTCTCCCCGTGTTCACACACAACATTTTCAGCCCTTAATCATGACTAAAGAATCAGCAGCTGACTATAGAATCAGCTTCTTATTAAAAATTCCTATGGCAAGCCCTTTGTGTAAAAACTAGATAAACTATTTTTTCTCAGATACACTCAGTTTTTCTCAGATAAACTCAGTTAATCTCCAGATAAACACAGTTTATCAGAAAACTCAGTTTATCAGTTGATAAACTGAGTTAATCAGTTGATAAACTGAGTTTGTCTGATAATGTGTTTATATGGCAAGCCCTTTGCGTAACAACTAGATAAACCCTGTTTTTCTCAGATAAACTCAGTTTATCACCAGATAGACAGAGTCTATCAACTGATGAACTGAGTTTTTTCTGATAAACTGTGTTTATCTGGAGATAAACTGAGTTTATCTGAGAAAAACTGAGTTTATCTGAGAAAACAGAGTGTATCTAGTTTTTACACAAAGGGCTTGCCATTAGTCATGATTCTTTAGTCATGATTAAAGGGATGAAAATTGTTTGTGAACACGCTGTTTGATTGGTTAGCTAAACATTGATGAGCTCTAATTGGTGAAGCACCAGCACATGACTTCTGGAATGTTGAATTCATGCCGCGAAACGCGTAATTGACTTGAAAGGAATGTCTAAAAGCGACAACTATCTCCGAAGTAATAAACAAAAGATCGAGCATCCGGATTAAGCGGAGCAAATAAACAGGTCAGCTGTCAACCCAAACTAGGGCAATCCGAAGAAAATAAACAAAAGAGAATTTCCTTGTTTACTGATCGGCCTGATCAAACGAAGACTATAATACGTAGTCACTACATCTACCCCCTCCCTAGAGGGTTGCGTAATATAATGAAGCAACAATCGATGAAAAATAACAGCTCGCTCACGTACAGGAACGAATATATTTACAAACAAGTCATGTAGTATATCGCTGATCACTGACATCAATGAAAAATCAGCATGCACTGTAAATGATGAGGATCCGAAATGTAAATGTGAGTCTCTTCATCCAACATCAAAGTAGTCTACATATCTTGCTGGCCACCTAACATGTCGACCTGATCGAGTCCTTTTAATCTCGCGGGGGTCTGCAGTAGGCGGCGGCGGCGTGACCGCGGCTGTTGATGACGAAGGCTCGGTACAAACTTCATGATCCTCCAAAAACGCTGGCTTGATACGATCCACGCTGACATTCTCATGCTTGCCATTAAAGTCAATGGTGAAAAACTTGTCAGTGCGGCGTAGTACAGGAAATGGCCCGCGATAAGGTGGTTGCAAAGGTTTCCGCACCGCGTCGGTACGGACAAACACGTGACTAGATGAGTGCAACTCTGGGTGCATCCGTGACGTAGTCTGTTGTTTGCGAGTGGGGGTGGGGCTCAAATCCTGCATCAAACGTGTCAAACGGTGAACATAGTCCGCCTGGTCGATATCGTCCTCAGGCCTCGTTGGTGCAACGAATTGGGCTGGTAACTTCAGTGTCATCCCATAAACCAATTCAGCACAGGAACACTTGATATCCGCCTTGACCGCCGTCCGTATGCCCAGCAACACAATGGGCAAAACCTCAGTCCACCGCGTAGTACCGTGAGTCTTGATCGAAGCCTTCAAGTTCAACTGCCGGTGGAGGCGCTCGACGAGTCCGTTGGAGGCAGGATGATACGGTTCGTATGCGCGTCGTTCATAGAAGATCGGTGAGGGCGCGGAAGAGCCGAGATTCAAACTGACGACCTCGATCAGTCGTGATCGTCGACGGGACTCTAAATCGGGCGATCCAATGTGTGAGAAATGTCCGCGCGACAGTATCCGCCGTTATATCACTCATGGGGATCGCCTCCGGCCACCGCGTGTAACGATCAACACACGTGAGGAGGTAAATGTACCCCTCGGAAGGAGGAAGAGGACCGACGATGTCGATGTGGACGTGGTCGAATCTCGCTTCTGGAGTCGAAAATGTCCCAAGCGGCGCCTTCGTGTGACGATGGACCTTACACCGCTGACATTGAAGATAAGTTCGCGTCCAATTCCTGACATCACGATTGATTCCAGGCCAAACAAATCTCTCCGTGATCAGTTTCTGTGTAGCCCTGATGCCTGGGTGTGACATGTCATGTAGAGCATGGAAGATAGTGCGACGATGCTTCCGCGGTACATATGGGCGCCCATGTCCAGTAGAGTCATCACACCAAATATGTCCATCATCAGTGGGCAATGGTACACGCTTGAATGACAGAGAGGGCGATTGTCGAATGACATTCCAGTCGTTGTCGTCCTCCTGATCGACCGCGAGTTGGTGGAAATCAATGACGGTGGGAGACTGCAATGCATCGACATGGAGACGAGAAAGTGCATCAGCTGCAGCATTGTCTATTCCCTTTCATGCTGGATGTCCGACGTGAATTGTGAAATGTAGTCCAGATGCCTGATCTCACGCGGTGAGTGCCTGTCTGGCTTGGAACAGAGTGCAAATGTCAATGGCTTGTGATCAGTGTACAATGTGAAAGCGCGACCCTCCAGAAGATAGCGGAAATGTCGTACAGCGAGATATGCGGCGAGCAGCCCCCTGCCAAACGTGCTGTATCGTGTCTCTGCAGCTCAATCTCTGCGAAAAGAAGGCTATTGGCTTCCACATCTGACCTGACCGCTGCTGAAGGACGCCCCCTACCGCCGAGTCCGAAGCATCCACATGCATCAGGCTCGTAGGAAGGTGAGAAGAAGGGTGAACTAACATGGCTGCATCCGCCAGGGCTTCCTTCACCTGCTCGAAGGTAGTGACCCGTTCACCCGTCCAATCGATGGGCTTAGTTGATCGTCTTGGTTGATCACGCAATGCACCAGTCAATGGAGCGAGAATGTCAGCTGCCTTGGGAACGAATCGGCGATAGAAATTAATCAATCCCAGAAACCGGCGAAGCTGCCTGACTGATGCGGGGCGAGGAAAATCACGGATGACCTTGACTTTTTCGCTTAGATGGCGTATGCCGTGCTCGTCCACATGGTGTCCAAGGAAATCCAGGCTGCTCACTCCAAAGACACACTTTAGTGGATTGATGACCACCCCATACTCTGCTAGGCGCGCAAACAGGGCGTGAAGATGGTGCTCGTGTTCTTCGGTAGTTTCACTCGCAATCAGCAAGTCGTCGATATACGTATAGACGAAGACCACGCGTAACCTCGTCCATGAAACGTTGGAAACTATGAGCAGCATTCCGAAGGCCGAATGGCATACGAACGAACTCAAAAAGTCCAAACGGAGTGGTGATTGCAGTCTTGTGGATGTCATCTGGGTGGACTGGTATCTGGTGGTATGCTCGTACTAAATCGATCTTGCTGAAAACACGATTCCCCTCTAGTCTGGAGGTGCAGTCATGTAGATGTGGAATTGGATAGCAATCCGCTGATGTGATGTGTAACAGAGTGCTTCACTGCTGCGTGACTGTAATCCGGGCGCGTTATCCAGGGAAACTGCAGTAGAATAGCATCGTATGGCGAACCATCATCCAAACGTGAAATCACCGGAGTGATGGAGGGTGAATCTGTGTCAATGCAAATTTCATGCACACTCAAGCTGGTGGTAGCATCAAGAAGCTGACGATGCTTAACATCAACAAGCAGGTTAAAGTTTCTCAAAAAGTCCGCACCGATGATAGGTTTACCGACGTCAGCAATAATGAACACCCACCTGAAAATTCTACGAAGACCAAAGTCCAGGGTGATAGAACGTTCACCATAAGTGGTAATGGGTGAATGATTGACAGCTTGCAGAGCAACGTGAGAACAAGAACCATGGCGTCTGTCGGACGTAGTGGGCGGTATGACGCTAACCTCGGCTCCGGTATCAACGAGAAAACGCTGTCCAGAAAGCCTATCAGCGACATGAAATAGGCGACTACAAAGTGGGTGGCCGCCGGCTGCACGCGTCGCTGCTAGTTGCCGGCTTGCTGGTTTCCCTGTGGCGAAGAAGGACGAGTTTTATGCCACGAACAAGGTGCGATGCATTTCCTAGCGTCCTTGCCGAAAGTCCAGTGATACCAGCATTCACTATCGGGATGCCGTCGGCCTGGGCTACGATCGAACGTGCGGTTACCAATGTGGGAATAAGTATTGTTAATAACAAATCCAAATGTTCCTACTCACCACGAGATATATGCTGACGAAAAGGAATTGCGGGGGTTTCGTGCGAGGAATCCGAGGAAGCGATAGGCTGCCGGCTGAGGCCCGTGGAGTCGTAGCGGACGATCACCGCGGGAGTTCCGGGGGAAAGATCGGCGCCGCGCTGACTGGTTCCGCGAGGAGATGCTCCGTTGTCGAAACGCGGATGTTCATATATTGCACAAAACCCGAAACTAACTGAATAAATCATGCGATCACTGAGTGAAACTTCGCGATACAAATAACTCTAAACGAAACACAAACTCTTCGCTATTCGCGATGTCCAAAGATGCTTGTTTTTAATAACGAAAATGAACGATGGCTTAACAGGTAACGCGACTGAAAATATGTAGTTCACGTGATCAAGTCCTGATAGTAAGTTAAGTAAATTAATTCACCCAAATCCGGTGATGGGCGACGACTCAATAAGAAAGCTGTTCATTGGCCAAGCTACCTTGCGCCGACATCCATAAAATCCACTCTGATTGGTTAGCTAAACATTGATGAGCTCTAATTGGTGGAGCACCAGCACATGACTTCTGGAATGTTGAATTCTTGCCGCGAAACACGTAATTGACTTGAAAGAAATGTCTAATAGATCGCGACAAAGAATGTCTACAACTATCTCCGAAGTAAACAAAAGATCGAGCATCCGGATTAAGCGGAGCAAATAAACAAGTCAGCTGTCAACCCAAACTAGGGCAATCCGAAGTAAATAAACAAAATAGAATTTCCTTGTTTACTGATCGGCCTGATCAAACGAAGACTATAATACGTAGTCACTACATATTCATATATTTATATCATAGAGTTCTGGTCAGTTTTCCCTGTTTGAATTTATTCATAGTCTGTTATGTCAGGCCTAGGATAAGGAAGCCAGGTCAGAGCAGCTTTTGCTTTTCGAATAGTCCCCTGAAAATAGAACCATCAGGGAACCATCAGAGAGGGCAGTGATTAACCACATTTCATTTTCATTTTTATCCATTATTTTTATTTTATTTCAACCAAATATCAAAATAAATTAAATACAAGAAAATCAACAAATGGTTGAGCTGCCCCTTGAAAGCATAGCTTGTAAAAGGGGCACCTCAAAACATAATGAACTAATTAAATAAATACAATTTACAAATAATTTCAAATTAATCTTGAGGCAAAAATAACTGATACATCGCATACACACCATAATAGAGAAACAGATTAGGTATTGAAATAAAGCAGAAGATAAAAGAAGGAGTAGAAGAGTGAAGTATAAGGAATAGGAATGGAACACAAATGCACGACAATATACAAGATTAGGAAGATAACAACAAATATGGACACAACTTATATAATAATTCTTGCAAGTATAACTAAATTATCATTAATATATTAAAAACAATGTGATTACACTGCTGCACTGCCTGGTCTGGATTCCAACACTGGTATGGCTATCTTTCATTACCCATCAATGAAGAGTATGGACCGTTCATATATTCTTGCATGGAGTGTTCAAGCCCTTCAGGGTAACACATTGCTTTCTGGGGAGGATGAAACATGCTGGCCCATGGTCATGTACAAGTTCTTAGTTAGGAAATCCAATTCTGCCCAGGTTTGGATAGTTGATTGCATCCATAGATAACTGACACACAGTACATGATCTATGCCACAAACTAAGTGTTATCATAATTCTGATCTGATTATCTTCCAATATAATCTTTGGTCAAGTCTATGTACAGTGTGTTATAATCATATCACACTTTCCTCTGCAGACTACTTGGAGTTTGTTTAAGCTTGTTTGACTGTTCTTTTTAGTGAGCAATATAGTTTCTTCAGATCAATGTATGCACTATGCGGGAACAATTTTGTATTTAGATTTTGCATCTGTTTTTGTAATGCAACACAATACTCCCATTGTATGATGAAAGGATAGTTACTGACAAATTGAGCTACTGATTGGAGGGGGAGGGGATTAAATGAACATGAACAATATCGAGGGTACACGGTATGTACATATATTGTATTATTTATGTTAGTTATGTATGTTACCATTCTTCATAAATTATTAGGGGATGTGCCCCCATGCCCCCCCCCCCCCCCCCCCACTCCCTTCACTATGGTACTGAATAACAAGACATAATATTAATTTGTGTGTGTATGTGTGTAGGAGGGGAGCACACAATTTACTGGGGGCATGCACATTCTATGATTGCTTGATTCTTCCTATTTTTATTTTCTTTGTCCATTTCTTGGGGGGGGGGGGGGTGCCCCTATACCCCTTGGATCTACGCCACTGCCCACAGATATATATTATTGTCGTTATCTGTAGCCTATGTGCCATATTTGAAGACATACATGCTTCAAAACACATACATGCTTCAAAACATTGAAGTTCTAGTGTTATCACCTAACATAGATGGCGGTCATTTTGGAACATGGTCACCATTTGGCACAATAAGTGGTCAATGACCTCTGACCTTTGACCTCATGACCCAGAAATATATATATTCGTCAAGGTGCATATAAGTACTGTTTGCTGCCAATTTGTCAAATGGTTCTCAAGATATGCCAAAAATGAGTCTATTTGCAGATATAATAAGTTGTGTGACCTTTGAACCTTGACCTCATGACCTCCAAATGGCTACAGGTCATTGTCTTTACTTAGTGCATGCAGGTACCCAGATTTGTGCAAATCGGCCTGCCAGTTCTCGAGATATAGTGCTGAACATGTACACACTGGAAGCCATTTTGAAAAAAGGGTGCCCATGGCCAACAGGGGCCAGTTCCGAGGTGGCTCCATATCCATATTTGCTTTAATAGAATGGTCTAGTCTACATATCGTCGGTGATATCACGTACCGGCGAATGTTTGATTCTGCGCGCTAACGAGATTTCGAGAAAAACGCGTTTAAAGTTTCCCAACTTTTTCTATCATAAAATAAACAGTTTTAAACAATCAAATTGCAATAAAAGTTCGAAGGTGACGAGAGAGGAATATTCTCTTCAATATGACCCTGAAAATAACCTACCTTAGGCTCTCGATTCTGTGTAATATCACTGCATAGATCGTTCGTCGGTACGTAGAGTCCTGGATTCAAACTGCTCAATGCGAGTGCCTCTAAGTCGAAAAATACATAAGAAATTCCCAAAACAAAGAAATACATAAGGACATAACGCACAAAATTAGCATATTTCAAGCAATATTTTGTGATTTACAGACAAAAAGGGGATTTCTGCATAAATTTGCATAATTAATTGATATTAATTAGAAATTGATTATTAAACAAAAATTACACAAAGCAATCTTGTAGATTATGTCGCAAGCTATCTGTGTGCCAAATGTTGTGGCGGCCGCGCGTTCGTCGGCCTAGATCTCAGGGGAGGGGGGGGGGGGGGGTGGGGAGATCCCCCCCCCCCCCCCCCCCCCGGCTATAGCATAGCCAAAATAACCCGGCCTGATTAGGGTTAAAGAGTGGTCACTCCTCGGCCCTTTTTTCAAATGTAGATTCAGCATGAGTGTTTTTAGAGTGTATGCTAATTCATGAATAATTATTAAGGGCAGATTTAAATAGATCGAGTGCAACCAGATGGCCGAAAGGACGTTAATTTGATGACCATTGTGTGATACACACAACCATGTGCATACATCCATTGACTAATAATGCACGGCGTTTCAATTTTGTACAGAAAAGGTTTTTGTTTCATTTGTTACATATGAAATATACTTTGAAATAATTATTAAATTATGTAAAATGTGGAATAAAATTGGAATTACGCAACGTGTCCACAATCAACTTAAGTTTACCAGTTTATGGTATACCCTCAATCGAATACTGTAGACTGTTTTAATAAGCCTATTAGTTTGTTGGATATTTACACCCATTACAAACATAATAACCACTTAATCCTTGGAATTACCATACACAGTGAACGTACCTATTTGGCTTCAATGTTACCCCAATGTTTTTTTAAAATAATAATCTACAACATCAAATCATAATAACGATCAGTATCAAAGCATAACATGAGAGTGTCCCCGACCTTTAATACTGTGATTATTGTATGTGTTATGATTTGCTCTGTATGGTCAACTTTCCCTCTCCAGATTTACAGACTGTGTAACAGAAAAGGAGCTGGATGAACTTTCGAAGAAAATCCCTCACGACGCATTCACCAAATTCTGCCGTATTATTGACAATAAAGATTATGACGAATCCACTACCATATTAGCTAGCCACAATAAAGACTACGCACTTGCCACACGAAAAGTCCTTGCGGAATGGTATAGGAGAACCGGAGGTCCTCGAGATGCCCTTCGTGATGCCCTTGAAGATGCTGATTTGGGTGGGCTCGGGAAAGTCTTCGAGCGAACAAATTCAGAATGCACGTACAATTCAAGTGCATCACTTGATACAAATGCATGGCAATAATCGTAAGCCATTGTATTTAAATTGTTCATTCATTTTAATGTTCATTCGGGGGTAAGCCTGTTTGTATTGACAAATTTAACTCAATAATCGGGCTCATGGTAAGAAAAGTGCAATGATGAAAAGCAAATAGACAGTTTCGTTCGCGGAAATGCATATGTTTCGTTATATGCACATAATATACGTTCACAATTTTATTAAAGGGATAGTTGAGTTTTGGTATAGAGGGTGCTAAAGAAAAAAAAAATTGCTGCCGTAATGACAAAACGAGTGTCAAATATAAATGAAAATTGTTAATGACAGAATCATTTTAATTGATCAAATCAGTTCAGCTGAAATATCAATAAATATATCCAATCGGAATAAATGTGGGATCCCACATTTATTCGAGAAAAAAAATGTTTACACTTTTTCCAAAAGAGGATTTTAAATAGTTGTTGAGGATCTCTCTATTAAAACATGATAAAACATGCACATTTTTTTAATTAAAAGATGTTTGAAACCGATGTTTTTAGAAAGCGCCCTCCTGTGTTTTAGTGGCTCTTTTTGAATGATAATATGCTTTTACTTAGTCGTTTGTAATTGGTTATACATTTCGAGCATGGTGGACTTATAACTATTAGTTTGTAATGTTAAGGTGCAGGTTTTCGTTTAAAACATTACGTTTGACCAAAACTGTACTATCCCTTTATTCTGAACAACTATTACCATCACAATAACATAATATGTAATGGTCTCCTAGTCTCATGCCAACCAGATTATCCTTAAAATTTTGCAAATTTTGATCAATGCATTATTAACAGCGTTTCATGCAAGCTCAATTTTCACAGACCCTAAATATGCACCAATAAATCATACAACGTTATTTATAAATACAGTTGCATAAATATGGAGTTTCAGAGGTAGACCAAATCATGTTTTTATTGTTAATATTTGAGTTTCTATCATTGGACATATCAATGGGCAACAACATACTTAAGACATGCAAGAGAGGGTATATCCCTGCCGGAACGCAGTGTGATCACACTGTGTTTCACAGTGGGGACCACAGTGTTAAATTCGAATGTTTCACAGTGTGAAAACTAACTCCCAGTGTGAACACAGTGTGAACACACATCATCATTTTTTTGGATTCCCCATATTGTAAGCTTTCCAGCAATGTATGGTTTGTAGGGGGTAGCTTCAATAGTTAGAAAGATATTCATGATATAGTAAAAGTGTGCAAAAATGTCGAATGATACCCCACTGTTCCCATTAAGCATAGCGGTCACATAATCATATTAAAATGTTAGAGGACGCAAATTAATGGGCATTACTAGCTGTTCATTTTTTCAAAGTACGATCGATTTCAATAACATAAATTAGAGACGGAGAACTATGCACCACATTGGGCCCTTGATAACATGTCATATACTTTATATTCAAAAGCGAGAATAAGTTTGAGCACAGAGCCATCCTGTTTATTAAAAAAACAAAAGTGCAATTAATATTTTGTGTTCATTTTCACGGAAAAATGCCCATAGTTTGGTATATTCAAATGTATATGATATCATATTCATTAAGCCAAACAAATATTACAACTAGGATATAAGTCTTATGTCAACATAAGTATCAGCCAAATGTGGTAAAACTTGAACACCTCATTATAAAAGGGAGCGCATAATGAATACTATTCTAGTCAAACTGAATGCTAGTAACTAAGACTTGTCCGCTTTCATTAAAATATAAAAATCTTAAGTCAATGATGCTTGAATGGTAGAAAAAAACATTATACATGGCTAAGTAAAAAAAACTGTTAAAACAAAAGATAGCCTCTAGACAGCTTAAAGTTTCAACAATATCTTCAATAAAATTGAAAATGTGATGTGAAAAAATTAAGATTCAACGAATTTAAATGTAAATTCGGTATATTTTCCACAATGCAGAGGCTAAATACAAATTGTCTTAATGTATTAAATCAATTATGGGACCCAACGTTCATTCCTATCGGAACAAAAATTGCAGCCATTTCTGAACCGATTTTGATCAAACAAAGTTTGTTTTGTCTTTGAAATCATGCGCTGCGTGCACTATCCCTTTAATTTTAAAGGACCTAAAAATATTTCAAAAAATTAGAAAACACCATTTGTATACAATTTGAAATAAGCAGTTTGAAACATGAACAGAATATGTTGGTTTCTTGATGACACAGTTGTTCTTCACATTGGATATTTCAATGATCCTCAAGATGCCACCTAAGGGAAGGATCCTAGAAATAGGGGGGGATGGAGGTGACCGTTAGGCCCCTTGATCCATATATTCCCGTGCTGTTTAGTTATGTGTGTATAGTCTTGCTTTTATGCTTTATTACACATTTTACATTTTTGCAACTTCATAATACAATATGCTTATTCTGAATGAGATGATTCAAATCAGTTGAAATATATGAATACAAAAATCAAGCAGTTCCGCTTGATATGCGTTGGTATTAATTGTTATGTTTGCCATTACCGTGATGTGACTTTAAAATAATGCTTCACCGTTGTATTGATTGTAAGAAGAACATACACAATAGTTTTGTGTCGTAGATTCTATAACCATACATGTTTTGTAACCTTTTTTAAATGTATCTTTTATTAACAAATCTTGATTTAGTATACTAGTTGACGCTTTGTATTGTTTAGTTTGCCTGATATGATATTATTCGTGCATGTGTATATGAACTATTGTATTCGTTATAATCATGTATGTGCATATATTTTCAGCACTCTAATGTATCAAAGAATAGCGCGGTTCTCGTTTTGTGTTGAACGTGTAATGCATACTCACGCATAGTTTGAAATGGTTAGAAGGTGAGACGCTTATTGTTTGAAAGAAAAAAAGGAAAAGTATGAAACAAAATCAAAATATTGTAAAATTATGTATTAAGTGGAGAAAATGATATATGCAATGTATACAATTTAATTATCAGTGTAGTAGATGTGCTCGTTAAAGTATATCGGAAAATATTGTCGTATTATTATTATCATTTCACTGAAAAGTGTATTACATTTCTTTTGTGAATGCATTTGCAAATGCATGTGTAACAGAAATCTGTCTGGAGATATTAAGAATCTATAACAATATCTGTTTATCTGTTCTGAACATGTTTGCATTATTTGTATTTTACATTATATATTAGACTAAACTTATCATGATATCTTTAAATATTGGATATCATCATTATATGAAACACTTGTTCGCTATACTGTTGTAAATTGTATTCACACCTATGGTGGGGGTACCAAACTTCGCGCAGTTAACTTTAAACACATCATTTCGACAAGAAATATACTGATTTGTATAATGATTATAATACCAGTTCATTCAGAATATTCTGTAGTATAATAAACATGTTTGGGTTTTAAGATCACTCAATTTAAATTACTTATTTCGGCCTGTTTTTGAAACCCTTCCATTTGTATTGACAAAAAAGGGGACCAAACTTCGCGCAGCAGTTTTCCCATTCATTTGTACGCGCATTTAAAAGGCCATTGTAGCTGTTTTCACTGTCATTTTTTGGCATTTTCATGCACGCACAAAATAAAGAGGGATCAACCTTCGCGCATTTGTATGCATACTTGATGGTGTGGAGCTGTATGCAGCTGGCAAGTTAGCTGCGCGAAACTAACTGCGCCAAGTTGTGTGCCGCGCGAAGTTAGATGCCCTGACCATAGAAGTATGAATAAACAAACCAACCCGTTTATACTTGTCATGCATGTAATACACATTATTTGTAATGCCGCGTGACCCTTATTCTTGTATATTAAAACAAGTTTGAAGAAAACGGGTGCCATGTACCTATTATACATAATTGACTACTCTGAGGAGCATATTGAAAATTATAGGCCCGAGGTCATATCATGGTTTTCAGATCTCCGAGGGCCTATAATTTCAATATACCCCGACTATTCAAGCAGTCAATATTTTGTTTATATACCGAATTAATCTTTAATCTGATTGATTCATGTAATCATTACAAAAATAAATGATTTAAATTTGATTTAAACAGTATCCTAGAACCAACACTGACTGTGTTCTGTTTGTGACACTGACCCCTTTTGCGTAATAGTACTAGCGCAGAGCGCGTATTGCGCTACCTTTCCATCAGGGGGGTGTCACCAAAGACTATAGAATTACAAGACAGATCACTGACGTGTGCGCAGCGATGTCCCTTTAGGCAGAATGAAGATTCAAATCGAGCTTAAGAACAACTCAGTACACTTAGAGGCTTGAGTACAGTACTCAATTATGTTCATTTTTTATTAATGAAAATAAGGATTAGAACGTACTTACTCAAACCCCTTTTTAATTGGAGAACGTGTTTTCTAGCTCGCTGTTACCCGAGTGAGATTTCGATAAAAAACAGTAGGAGGTCAGGTCGTGAAACACGCAGCGAGAGGTTGTGCAGCGTTTTTAATCAAAAGTGTTTCTCCGAGTCACACGGGTAGGTTACTATAGCAACCGCACCTCTCTCATCATGCGACCAGCTGACATGTGCTAATCGGCGCGCGCTGGTATACGTTAGTGCGGGAAATATTGACGGTCAATTCATATCGGGTATACAACAGGCAATCGGGAGCGCAATTGTCAGTCTACTATAGTCACGCTAGTTTTTTTGTCGCTGCATAATTATAGCGCATGTAATAATACTATACCGGTTTATATTCCTTACACATACGGTACGAATCTATTATTCTTCAATCCGACTTCAAACTTCAACAGTAATCATGGATTTGCGGTGGGTAGCCATAATGCTACTGTTCCGTGCAATTCACAACTTCCAATTTTTATATTCATAGTATTATAACTTGTAATATTTGGGCAAAATTAGGAGTATGTGGAATAGTGTTTGTGTGTGAACTTACAGCAGTTTAAATTGGCAACCTTATTTACAAGAGTACCACATGTTCCCGATCCAAAACGCGATCGCTGCAATGTTTACATTTTTTACGGCCATGACTTCATCTACCCGGATAACGTTCTGCGCGCTTTTTAATACAATGTTTATCAGCTTAACATCCTGACAACGTCAGGATGTTACCTCGCTATTACCCTAGCCCGACTAGGTTGAATCTTACCGCGCTGTTGTCAGGACGTTACCCCGATTGGACCTTTTTAATACAAACGCGGTAGAATGTCTTCCTGACAACGTCCGGACGTTACCGCGACTATTTTCCTCAATTAAAAAGGGGTTTTAAACTCGGCAAATTCAGGCTATTATGACGATTGAACATCAGCTTATCTTCGAACTCAGTACACCTGGGGGCACATTGTTGTTAAAATTTAAAATTGTCTTTGTATAGAGAAAAATATTTAAAAATTATAGTCGATAGCGTTTTCACGTTTGAAATCATAGCTGTGAGAAATATATTTTTGAAATTTAAAGATCTTTCCGTGTAGAGATAAAATGGCAATGGCTACTCGCGTATTCAAATGTTATCGCGCACTAAATCCGCGCAATATATTTATTTAATTCTTTATTATTAAACGCGTACCTAAATGCGCAACATTTTGAGGTCATCAAACTTTTTCACGTCTTCTTGAGATTATTTTTCGTAAACATTGTTATTGTGACCTCATAATGAAAATCCTGCGTATCAAAGTGCGTGCTAATTTTGAACATTGCGCGATGGTCATTCACTTTGTACAGGATAATTGTACAGTGGTCGGTCTTTCCATTAAGCGTCTTTGGTGTCACTCTGCAACAATGACCGCGATCTTTGGTGACCGGAAGGTAAACTTCTCTACGTTGCATTGTGAGCTACTTGGGGAACTACATGAACCAATCACAGAGCAGCGTCGTCACCGGATCGCGGTCAAGAAAACAAGTTCATATGCATACGTTACCATGGATCCCATTGTTCTCATAAGCGTGATAAAATCTAGGACAGTGCGCAGGAAAATAAGCGCTATAGGTTACGCGATTCCAATAATGATGATTGGTCAAGTCTTTCTAGGTCACTACGCGATGACCCCGATGACGTAGAGAAGTTTACACAAAATCGCGTCACTCCGCCATCCTGCCCATGTACAAAGTCTATGGGACACGTGACTTACGCGCGGTAAGTTAACTGCGCGAAGTTTGGTACCCCCACCATACGTACAATACACATCAGTGGGGATGGGCACAGGCGTAATTGTTGAATGAAGATTATACACGAAATGCATCTCTAGAATATTTGTTGGAACTAATAATTTACAGGTAAAAATATTTAGTATTTATTTTAAATCGCTCTTTGGGAGATTGGGTCGAGTATTTTTCGTAAGCTAAAACAAGATCTCCGCTCGCAGATAGGCTTTTATAACACGAATCTCTGTGGAAATTTGTGAAAAAATCAATATGATCGCCCGGAGCACGCTTTGTTTGTTTTGTTTTTATTTATTTTGTTTGTTTGCCACAGCTATACATTGCTTTTGGCGGATTTGAAAGAAATGTATTGAATGGCAAATACCCCGCGCCTGCAGATTAGGGGGCGCACATACAATAGAGCCACTTATGTATACAATGCCACTGCACACAATACATTGGGCATGGTCAAGTATTATATTGTGCGTGCATGCTCAGCAATGGCACAAAGCAGAAGCTGCATCGCAAGATCTTCGCATGTTAGGAGTTAAAGTGGAGTTATGAAAGGGATAGTTGAGTTTTGTTCACACTGAATTTTAATTCTTGCATCATGCCAGTACAAACTATTAGTCATAACTCCAGCATGTTCGGAAGGTATACACAATTACAAACGACTAAGTACAAATCCGGTTATCATAAAAAACAACCATTAAAACTCAAGAGGGTGCTCTCTGAAAACTCAGTGGTTTAAACCCTTTTTCATATAAAATTGTGAATGTGATAGAGATGTGAAAGAGATATCATCAACAAAAATTACTATTAACAATTATATTCCACATACTAAGAATCCTGCTCTACGATTGGTCAAAAGTTAATCACGTGATGAAACATAGTTTCCCCCATCATTGATGGGAGAAGAAAAGTTCTTACACTCGGTACTATCTTGGGTGAAAGTGGGTTGCACTGGGTACTATCTTCGACGCAGCAGGCGACCACGGCCACCGCGGTGATGTACGTACGTAAGTACTGCATGCACTGCCCATAGGGATGCGTGTTATGAAAGCTTCCTGCGAGCGGAGGTCTTGTTTTAGCTTGCGAAAGATGCTCGACGAGATTAGATGCTGGACGAAACAGTTAGATTGTCTTTCTCGTAGACCCTACCACTGAAATGTTTTCGATGTGGAATATAAAGCAAATAATCACCTTTTGGTTTCAGGCGATGGCAAACTATCACTTCCTCGGCGATCTGAATGTATACGCTATCTTTCCACAGCTTCGCTTCGGAAAGATAGCTACATCCAGATCGCCTCGGAAGTGATAGTTTGTCCCATCACTTTCACTAACGGTAATTATTTGCTGACTATTTACAAACAAATTGTTTGAAAGAAGTGTTTAAGCATTTTTTTGTGTGTGGAAAAGTCAAGATATCACCTGGCCAGACGATGTATAAAAAACATATTTTGAAATCAAATTTAACAACCATAAGAGCATTCGAAAGGGAATGATTCTCATTTTACATGTTTTTATTCAATGACCTTTCAAATGGAATTAAAACTAACCGATTTAGTGTTAAGGGGCATTTCGGGAAGTACCAATACTCAAGTGTATACCTTTAAATTTGTTTTGTGTACATGCAAAATGTTATTATCATTTTTCAAGCTATGCTAATCACCACTCAGTTTTATGACTGTTTAACATGGACCGAGTTCACATGGGGACTCTTTTTTATCATGTTCATATGAAGAGCTCGTTTCCAAAAGAGGTTAGGTCCATTTTCCATCAAAATTCATCTTTTTAGCTTAATAGATTTTGAGCTGCTCTATCCGGTAAAGCTAACAGAAAACTTAAATTCATACTGGAAAGTTGTTCAAATAAAAAAAATTATAATAAAAAAAAAAGGTTAGGTCCAACACAGTGTTGTTTCCAGAAAAAGTTAGGACCGAAAAAAAGAAAAAAAAAACAAAAAAACAGAAGGTGCTGGGATTTTTTAAAAGAGTTATTTTACAATCCTATTATGATGCTCTTTCATGAAATAGAATTGTATATCCTCTCAACATTGCTAACTATGAAAAATAAAAAATAAAATCTTTTTCTCAAAACTTACGTGGACCTAACCTTTTTTGGAAACGAACTCTTCATGAAGAGCTCGTTTCCAAAAGAGGTTAGGTCCATTTTCCATCAAAATTCATTTGTTTAGCTTAATCTAATATTTTTGGGCAGCTCTATCCGGTAAAGCCAACAAAAAACTCAAATTCATATTGGAAAGTTGTTAAAATTTTCAAAGAAAATTGATTTTTTTTTTAAAAAGAGGTTAGGTCCAACACAGTGTTGTTTCTAGAAAAGGTTAGGTCCAAAAAAAAAAAACAGAAAAGAAAATATTAATAAAAAAAAACAGAAGGTGCTGGGATTTTTAAAAAGAGTTATTTTACAATCCTATTATGATGCTCTTTCATGTAATAGAATTGTATATCCTCTCAACATTGCTAACCATGAGAAATAAAAAAACCCTCTTTTTCTCAAAACTTAAAAAAGTGGACCTAACCTTTTTTTGGAAACGAGCTCTTCATATAAACGTTTTTCAGTTTGAAACAGAAAACGTATACAATTATTTCACATTTCATATGGACAAAAGGTGAAAATAGTATTGAGATTAATAATTCAAACATACTTGTTCATTTACCCAGACTTGATAATGTGTTTTTATTAGATTAGTGTTGTATTTTAACTATATCATGACATATAATCATTTGACATTGTGATATGGCATAATGTTATTTTTGATATGTATGCATTACTCAGTATGTTTTAATAATTTTAATAATATATTAGGGAATCTGGTGGGTCCTGTATTGACTCCATGGGGGCTTACCAAATCTAGTAGGAGCAGGTTAACCCCAAAAAAGTATACGGGAATCTGGTGGGTCCACATGAATTAACTCCACGGTGATTACGAGATCTAGTACGTAGCAGGTTAACCCAATATCGCCTACCTACGGGAATCTTGTCGGTCCTGTATACTCTATACCATGGGAATGTCCAAATCTGGTAGAAAATGGGTTAACTTACCCGTTCTCATTGGTGACACGATGAAGATGAGCATCAGCTGGAAACCGCCCATCAATTGCTATCTGCCTGATCTGCCTGAGCTGCTCACTGTTAGGCCCATCAATACCAAACATCTTACGAGCAGCCATCTTTAAAAACAAATCAAATAGAAAGATTCAATGATTATTTTGTTTTTAACCAGGCATCTAATCCTTGGCGCAGATATTCAATTGAAATGAACGCACGAACCACACAACCACACAACACCAATGCAGCAACCTAAAAAAGAACGGAAATAATAATAATAATGATAATACTCGATTTATATAGCGACTAATATGATCGATAGTCATCTCTAAATTTTCGATTGATCGGCAACACATGACATTTAAAAACTTAAAACTCGAATGATTTATTGAGTTATCGATCGATATCAGGGGTAGAGTTATCGATCGATATAATTTCACTTAACTTAGTTAATTCAGTCTATCGGTTAGATAGACTGAATTAACTAAGTTAAGTGAAATTATACACTTTTATAACAACAAATTTAACTCGTCCGACTGATTGATTGATTAATAAATGATTGCTTGCTTGATTGATTCCTCCATTGATTCTTTGATTAATTGATTGGTTCATTTATTACGTCATTAATTTTATCATTCATCCATCCATCCATTCATTAATTAATTGATTCACTCATTGCTGGCTTTACATTTAACCTAATTTACTTATTTATACAGGGATTATTCAATTTTATATTTCAATTTGCATATAGAAATGTAAAAGCTCTAACGACTATAATGATTGATATTATATGACCTATAAAGATACTGGTGTGCGATTGGTCAAAATGCTGTCACGTGACCATCGCTACAAGGATGAGATTGTTGTTGTTGTTGTTTAGAGTTTATTGGCGGTTCATTCAATTTGAATATTTTCGCCAATAACTAAATATTATTTTAATTCTTCTCATTAATTTTCTTTATTTTAATATTTTCATTATTTGTTTTGTTTTCTTTCTTTTGGGGGTGCATAAACCATCGGTAAACAAAACCAAAATTAAAGGCATCATCGGGCCAACCCGGCTCGGTACGTTGAGCAGGCTTCTCAACTGACGAATCAGTCTAGGCCCCCTGATGCATGGAGATGCGCTCTGGTCGCCTTCGTTCTATTTTGCACCTGCATCCGATTCCAAAAACAAAACAAAATTATATATCAAATCAATTCAACTCAAATTCAAAACAAATTTTCAATTATTCAAAAACATATAAGGTAGCAAACATGTTGGGGCTTTGAAAGTGAAAGTGCAAAGTGCAGAATGTAATTTACTAATTATTTACATAAACAAGTACAAACGAAAGTTACACATTACTTTTTCAGCATAATGTATATGCTGATCAAACCAGCTTCAGAGGCCTGCACAGATGTCCTGTAAACAGTCTCTGTCCCGGCTTGAGCATGCATATAATTTTACAAGAGCCAAACATATATGCAAAAACAATTTCAATACAAACTCTTAATATTATACGGGTAGTCTCCCGGTCCTTCTTACATAATCAACAAGAGCTTGTTGGAGGGGTCGCTCTAAATAATTTAACAAAGTCATTATTTTTCCTTCTTTATATAAACCTGTTTCAGCCATCAACATGGCCCTTTGAACTATATACTCTGTACACTGACACAAAAAATGTGTAATAGTTTCAAATATATCCTCACAATTAGGGCAATACCCAGTATCGTGTTTTTTCAATACACATAAATTTACATTTAAACCAATGTTTCCCATTCTTAAACAGTGCAATATACTTTCATTTTTTCTATTATTTAATTACATATATATATACTCTTAACATTTTTTTGCACATCTTTAAGACACGATTCAGTTCCTTCCCATCTTGTCTGCCATTTAACATACATTCGTTTCCTTATAATACTATTAATTTCATACCTTGCTAATTTATTATCAATTTCTATTTCTTTTTTCAAACCTCGTTTTGCTTCTATATCCACAATCTCATTACCATAACCCTAAGTCCACAATGACTGGGAATCCATTCAAAATACACAAAAATCCTTTTATTCTTCAATTGTGAACACAAATTTAAAATTTCATATACAGGGAGTTCCTCTTTGTTCCTCTTTGCGCTATATTGACTAGTCTTTCGTCAAGACTCTCACGTTATATGCACAATTACACGAGCAGAGCGAGTGGAGAGTGAGCGAATAAGAAAGCGAACACATCGAGCGCGAGAGTCTTTCTCTCTTTGCACATTGGTTGTTGTTTATTTATAATGTAAACCTATTAAATAACGAATATTCATCTACCACGGGATGGTAGATCAGCCGTTGGTGAGTGTTAGTCTTTGTTTAGACCCAGTTTAGTCACACAATCAAGCTGCATAGTAAAACCGAGCAAAACCAAACACGCTTTCTTGCACAATACACGGTTACTGGTTGTTAGAGGGTCTCCGCAACATACTAGCGTAGGCCGTACACGTTAAACCGAAGATGCGGACGCATCCATTATATGAGGGTACGTCATTACAAAATATGTTGCTTTCTTTTAAAATAAAGAGGTGAGATTTGATATGGATACAAACAATGTATTTCTGTGCTTCTGTTTTACTCTGATGTATCTCATCTTTGATCATTAGAATAGTTATGATAATATTAATGTCTGATACTAAATAACCCCCTTGATACATGATGGAACACGCCACGGCAATATCGTGTATTAGGCCCGAGTCATACAGAGGTTACCCGCATCTAGCGATCTGATTGGTTAATGTTTTCATCTCATTAATACATTACTGCGTGTTAAGTTCATAAAGGCTCTATATGGGAGCCAGTTCGTCCCGCTCGCTGACCCCGTGCTCTCTCACAGCTAGCTAGCTCGCGATCGCATAGAGAATCTCCAAGCCATATAGAGCCTTGACTAAAGGCTATATATTGACCAACATGACGTAAATTACGTCATACCAGTCAATATAACGCCGTTATATTGACTGGTATGACGTAATTTACGTCACAATGGGCGTGTGAAGATGAACAATTTTGGGCGTATTAGCATCCCGGCACGCGCAGTGTTGTCAAGCTTTCTACGGAGATTGCGCGATCCGAAAGTAACAACACGTCTGTTCTACTGGAAGGATTTTGATTTAATCTAATGATTTTCCCTTGTCCATCATTTTATTTCAACACCAAATTTATATTTATCTTGATTTGTATCTATAAAGGTCATCATAATATAACAGATATTGACTTTTCCTTCGGGAACCATATAACATTTCATTTCCCTTGGGGAGTTATATTTTTGTCTCGGAATACTATATTTTTCCTCAGCGCTACGCGCTTCGGAAAAATATAATGTCCCTCGACACAAATATAACTTCCCTCGAGGATCTCAAATGTTATATTGCCCCTCTAGACAGTCAATATCTGTATAATGATTTTCACTAGACAGTGATTAGTGATTATTTCATAAATGAACAGATAAGATCTTTTAAATAAGCTTTATTGAGAGCTTGCCAATGGAAGTTATAATTGATTAGAACTAGAAGATCAATATTAATAAAGTATTATCATTAATTGATTAATTAAATAATTGATGAACAATCGACTGATCGAATGATATAATGAGCGATTAAAAGGTTAACTGATTGATTGATTGATTGATTGATTGATTGACTGACTGGTTGATATTTTTTAAAATCTATTATTTCTTTCATCTGAGATGAATACTCTTATTAATAATTATTACCCTGAAGCCCGCATACTGGAACGTATAGACGAATGGGTTGAGGACCATGTTGCAGAAGGCGAGGCAGACGGCAGAAAGATATGGCCAAGCGTTGAAGTCGATCTTCCCGCCAAAGGTGTAGTAGACGAATATGGCGATATTTGGCGTCAGGCAAACCAAGTAGCCGATACTGATAGTGAACAATGTCTTCAGGACACTCCGGCTCGCGACTGCACGGTAGTTCGGTATAGCGGGGATGACGGCGGGTAATTCGGGCGCAGGGTTCACTTGGGCTCGGCGGCGGCGGATTTGGGCGTACATGGACGAATAGATGAGTACCGTCGCGGTGACTGGAATAACGATCTGGGTGATGAGTACGAGCAGTCCGAACACCATCCTCGACGCAGAACTTGGCCAGGCGATGCGACAGCGCCCGGTGGCGTCGACCCGCTGCGCAGTCGCCCACAGGAGCTGAAACGAGTAGCCTGCGACCCACGTGAGAATCGCCACGGCGCGCGCTCGGCGGTAGTTTACCTGCGCGCGATAGCGCACCGGGTGGACAATGGCTATGTAGCGCTCCAATGTCAGCACGAGCAGGTTAGCCGTCGATGCTTTCTGGGCACCCCAGTATAAATAGCGCGATGACCACAGTGCGCAGCCCAGGGTCGCGAGCGTCGAGTTTTGTCCCGGAAGTGCGATGACGGGCGGCGATAAGAAGCACACGCACAGGAGGACGGACGACGCGAGGTCAATCAGGGACTGGTTGAAGATGAAGAGGTTGGTGATACCCTTGAGACTCGGCGCGCGCGCGATGACGAGCACGACGAATCCGTTGCCGAGCACGCCGATGATGCCGATCAGAGAATAAACGATCTTGAGCCTGACGTCGAGGTTCCTGCTCGCATAAGTGACACTATCCTCAGGATCCGTAGCTCCCACTGAGGCATTAAAATCTCCCATCAGGTACATCTCTCATTACCGTCGTCGTTATTTTTTTACAATTATTAATTTCTTTAACACTGTTCAAGCATAGACCTACAACATATGTTGTAGGTCTATGGTTAAAGGCAGATGGTCCCCAAACAATTATACGTGATCCATACAAAAAAACGTTGTGCTATTTGGAAATGGTTGGCCAATTGGAATAATTATGTTTCAAGTGCGTAATTTAAACGAATATACACCACTGGATGATTCGAATTATCGTTACCCGAAGTTGTTGAACCGAGTCAAATCAACTTTGTCTATATCTTCCTAGTTTCGCGATGGATTATAACTTTCAGCTCGGTACTGTTGTTGATCAATGCACAATATCTGTCTCAAGTATGTGTAAGTCTTCAATTCATTACAATTGCATTGACCGAAGTTATCTGGAATCCTTACCTTGGTCAAGGTTCTACGAATAGCCGCATCATTTCGAACTCTGTACAGTTTCTTCCAATTAAGTAGCTTTACGATTCATTTCCCTTTATGGTCGGAACTGGCTGTTGGCCATTTCGCACTATGATGGGTGAATTCTTATCTAAATTCGAGTGCTGTCCGATGTTTTACGGTAAGGCGAGTTGCTCCATGTAGTTCCTGCCAAGTAGCTTCGCCTTCACGATTCATTTACTTTAAAAGCTCGAAACTCTGCCTTTCTGTCGTATAAGCCGAGACCGATGCATAATTTCAATATGGAATGAATCATAATCTCATTCCAAGTGTTGCTCTATATAGGGTTTAACGAAAAGCCGGTTCGCTCTAACATTTTTTGTCAAGAAGCTTCACGATCCATTAATGCACATTCAGCTCGGTTATATCGGAACTAGTCGGTCAGTTCGCACGGTCTGCATCAAGTTCGTACAAGCTTTACGATTTATATCCACGACTCGGAGCAACTTTTAACAATTATTGTGCTGTAAGTCCTGTTACGTGTCCAACGAAGGGCATTTTGCACGTTTTCATATCTGCGTTTAATAGGAGCGCAAGGGCGTCGACAGCCCACACTCACCATGCTCACGAGCGGCTATAATATTTTCTTTCTAGGTTGTTGTCTTACATTATCTTTTCTCAACTATAGACGTACGGTATTTGGCTTGAAGGCTAGCACATTGACAGAGCAGAGAACTGCACGTTGTTAACAGCAAGGGCGTAGAGGGGGGGGGGGGGGGGGAGCTGAGGTCTGTTTCCCTAGAAAAGCAAACAAACAAACAACAACATTTTCCCTTCTTTGATGCCCGAAAATGATATGCTATTGATAATTTAATCCGGGTAATAACACGATTTGCCGGAATATGACACGGTTTGGCCCCAAAAATGACGCAATGATTAATTATTTTGCTCTTAAATAACATGAGTTGGCCTAAATATGACTCGGGTTTTCCCGAATAAAAATATTAACATTATTTTTCCAAATATGACATGGTTTTGCTCGATTATGACATATTTTGCCCGAATTTAAAGTGACTGTTGCACAATTATATCAATGATGGCCGTTTTCAAAACTCCCGGGGTCCGGATCCCCCAGCCCCCACCTCCTACGCCTATGGTATTTGTATTTGTTTTCCGAAATTCTGATACAAATTATGATAACATAATGTCATGTTATCTTGGATATAGTTGATAGCTAAAAATAACCCTTTTCACACATAAAACACAGTTTTTCAGGTGTGGCTCCCTTTTCACGATCGTTATTTTTCCTCTCTCTTAATATAAAGAAAAAGGTCCATGTAACATTAACCTAATGGATAACAAGATTGGACATTATTCAACCTCGGTATCCACTATACATACCGTTATTAAACATAATGTTCTCTGCTATAATATCAGGTTTCAGGGCGAAACAAATCACATAATATAATTTCAGACTAGTAATGCACGTAAATTTAGTACGCAATGACAGTCGACACTGGGATGGTAATATAAAGAGGATGCGGGCAAAAGTTACAATGAGGGAAGAAACCGTGTTCTAATTAAAGGGATCATGACATAATATATAATATGTATAGCTGTGATCTCATATGTCCACTGATTAATGTATACATGTTAGGCCGAAAAAATTGTTTGATTGGAGTAACGGGCAACCAAAAATTAGGGTAGGTCGGTAGGGATTTTTAAATTTGTTTTCTTCGCACAAATACACAAAAACACACACATAACACATCGCAATTGACAATTCTATTGCAATTTATTTATTTATTATTTATTTATTTATTTTTAAAAATAAAATTCAGAAAAAACCTCTAGGGTCGGCGTGCATTAGCGCCGGTATTTTTAGGGGCGGGCGGGTTACGCCAATCCAACAATTTATTTTTCATGGCCTTATGGTAAATGAATGTCATATGACCGAGTAATGAGCGAAAATGCAAAGTGCTTACCGGTAGTCATTGTACTGACTTTGTACACATCCAGTTGATTGTGTGAACATAATTTTTTTGAAATATCCAGTGGATAGTTCTCAATCTGAACACTTTAATCATACATATCTTTATAACGGAAGAGACATTTAGAAAACTGAAGGCTGTTCCATTGGTAATAAGAATACAACATTAGGTATGTGAGAACTGCTAATAGAGTGTCAAGTAAGTTTTGAGGATGGCAATGTTACTACAGATCCCTTTAAAAATGAAATCATTTTAAAGTTGTAAAATGATAATCCTTCCTTCTGAACCTTCTGAACCTTCTGAAGTTGTAGTCAGCAGGGCGGTACTCCGCATGTCGCTAACTTTATTAGGGCAGGCAGTGCATGCTAGAGTGTGTGCCTGAAGCTCTCTGCAGATGAAGCTAGCAGAGACTGTTGGTCGAGTGTATTCCACGCTCTACTTGTTCTTGGGAAAAAGGAGTTTTTGTATACATCCTTTCTAGCATAGGGGATTTCTATCGAGTATTGGTGGTTTTTTCTTGTTTTTGACCCCGTTGACATCTTAACATAGTCCTCTGTTCTGATGGACTGTTCTGATGGACAGTGGAAGCGTGAGGTGTAAGATTACACGAGCACAATTTCTAAAATCGGAAGAAATGTTGCATAACGTGTCCTTCATATCTCCTCTACCTACATTAGATTCCCGTCTTCATCCTTTCCTCTCCTTCTCCTCCCTTCACTCTCTTCTATTCTCCTCTCCCTTTTACCCGTTCCCTCTATTACGTAACACGCGTGTATTATACACGAAATATGAAGAACTTGCTGATTCCAAAATGCGTTGAATATAATGTACTTATCGTGTGCGCCTTTTTTGTCTGGCTTTGCAGCAAGTGGGAAAATGAAAAACAGAATATTTTATATATTGTTTTATATTGATATTTTTTCACTTGATATTGTTGGTTTCGTAATGTGCCTCGAAATTTGGATTAAACAAACTGCCTAGCTCATTATTGCATTTATATAGTATCCTATATAAATAAACATACAAAATGGATTGTATGCAGGCATGGTAATATGACGCACAGGAAACAATGCATAAGGAGAACGAAAGTCTACAAAGTAAAATTATATATCATAAATTAAGTTCGAATTTATTTGCTCAAATATACAAAATATATAGAACCTAATTCAATTCATCAATGAGCAGAGGGAAATAATTGCACATTCCTCGATAATAGTTTTGAAATTTAAACAATAATTATAATAATTGTAATCGGCATCAATCTTCATCATTATTCGAAGGTGCACAGTTTGTTATGATATGCATTCATATAACTTTGTTCATTCAACTTCACATAATTGGGCATTGGTGTCAATGTTGGAAGAAATGCCCCCCGTCCCCCTCCTTTTTTTTTTTTGGGGGGGGGGGGGGGTTAGGGGGACACATTGTCTTATTTCATCATGTGGAAATAGCTGCGCATTTACATCCATGTAATCAAGAAAACATAATGAAGATATTAAACAAATCATTTAACCTTAATCTAACGTAACTTAAGCCGATAGACATCAAAGAAAAACACTTTGTTGTATTGTAGCCTAATAATATTGATCGCTTAAAATTCTTGCATTATTTAATGGTGTATTATGTCAAATTCAGAGGAAATCGATTTAGAATTGGCCTATGAATTCAAAGTAACATGAAATTACCGTAAGATAAATCGATATATTATAACATAACATATTTTCAATATTTCATGGTTGGTTAATGTAACAATCAGAGGGAATTATTTTCTTTACAATCGCTAGTTCAATACTTATATAACATACAAATGTTTCAATATTTTATCGTTGGGTAACAATCAGAGGGAATTATCTACTTTCAAATCACCAGATCGACATAAATTATAACATAAAACATTTTAAATATTTCGTGGTCGTGTTTTGTAACAATCAGAGGGAGTTATAAAAGTCATATATAATTAAGATAGATAATCATAATAACAACATAACATATGTTCAATATTATTTTCATGGTTGTTTTATAATAATAATAATATACAACATTTATATAGCGCTTAATACAATGTTTCTAAGCGCTGAGAAATTAAAGAGAGAATATTGACCAATAAACAAAAAACTTAATACAAACATACAAAACAAATACATATTAACTAAATTAAGATTGTGTATACAAGTGCGTTTTTAACAAAGATTTGAAAGAGTCCATGGTGGGGGCACTTCTTATATCTATGGGTAAATTGTTCCAGAGTGTGGGTGCTATAGAGGAGAAGGCACGATCGCCGTATCTTGTCATGGTGCGGGTACTTGGGCATAGCTGTAGATGGGAAGTTGAGGCAGAACGTAAACGTCTCGTTGATGAGGATGTCGATGTGGAACGGAGGGAAACCAGTTCTTGAAGGTAAGCTGGGGCAAGTTTGTGAATGATTTTAAAGACAAGCAAAAGGATTTTGAAGGAAATACGTTGTTGGATCGGGAGCCAGTGAAGAGATTGTAGAATAGGGGTGATGTGTTCGGTCCTTTTGGTACGGGTGACAAGCCTTGCAGCAGTGTTCTGAATACGTTGAAGAGGTGCAATGTGAGAGTTTGGTAGACCGGCAAGTAAGCTATTACAGTAATCGAGGTGGGATGAGACAAATGCATGTACTAAGCGTTCAGTTGAGGTTCTGTCAAGGTATCTCCGTATCTTCCCAATTTTACATATTCCCCATGAAGCAGATTTACAAGTATTACGGATGTGTTGTTGGAGCGTGAGATTGCTGTCTAATAAAATTCCGAGGTCTCGTGAACTTTCGGAGCATTTGACGCTTCCTGTTTGTAATTGAATATTGGGGAGCTGGGTGGGGTTCCGGAATTTTGAGGTGATGTGGAGCATTTCAGTTTTCAGTTCATTCAGTTGAAGTTTGTTGTTGACAGACCACTTTTTTACATCCTCAATGCAGAGCTCGAGTCGATGCATGGCGTCAGATTGCTCATTGGGCTTCAGGATGAGATAGATTTGTGTGTCATCAGCATAGACAGCATGTTGGATTCCATTGTGAGTGTTGATGATATTTCCAAGTGGGCCAGTATACAGGATGAACATAAGTGGCCCTACTACAGAGCCTTGCGGCACGCCGTGAGCGATGGGAAATGGTTTTGATAATGCACCATTTACAGTTACCTTCTGACTACGACCATTCAAATAGGATATGATCCACTGTAACACCGTTCCTCTGATACCGTAATCAGCCTCCAGACGTTGACAAAGTGCAGCATGATCTAACGTGCCAAACGCTGCAGAGTAGTCCAATAATATTAAGACAGCTTCCAGTCCTTTGTCAATTGCGAGGAGGAGATCGTTGAGAACCTTCACCAGGGCTGTCTCAGTTGAATGAAAGTGGCGATACGCGGACTGAGAGCTGGGGAACAGCCGATTCTGGTCCAGGTATGTTCTTAGCTGAGCTGCCACGATTTTTTCCAAGACCTTCCCAAGGAATGGTAGGTTGGCGATTGGTCTGTAGCTTTGAAGATCATTTTTGTCAAGACAGGGCTTCTTCAAGAGTGGTGTAATATGGGCAGTTTTGAAGGACTCAGGAACAATTCCTGATGATAGGGAGAGATTGATGATGTGAGTTATTGAAGGAATCAGTTCATCAATACAAGACTTCACGAGCCAAGTTGGAACGGGGTCTAAGCCGCAGGATTTACTCGGAAGTGACTTGATCAGGTGTTTAATTTGAGTTTCAGGAACAGGATTGAAGTCTGAGAGACTGAAGTCCTTAGAGCCTGCATGTTGTGTAGGTATCGGCAGACCAGTGACAGTGGAAGCTGAGAATGAGGAAACAATTCCACTTATCTTGTCGATGAAGAAGTTGCCAAAGTCATTTGCCAATTCCTCGTCAGATGTATGATTGGGGAAGGTAGCAGCTTGGTTTGGAGAAGACAGCTTCTTAACAATCTGAAAAAGCTTCTTAGCATCTGCTTCCGCAATTTCGTCTTGGAAGTATTTGGATTTTGCATTGAAGAGTTTGTTATAATATGACTTGCATTCAGTTCGAAACAGATCCTTGTCGATGCAGAGACCAGATTTGAGCATCCGACGCTCGGCTCGACGCCTGTGTCGTTTTGCTTCCTTCAGCTCCTCGTCGTACCATGGTGCGTTTGGTCTAATAGTAACAGTCTTAGTCTGGACTGGAGCATGTTTATCAAGAAGTTGAGTCAGGCTGTCATTATAGAGAGCAGTAGCATCAGAAAGATTGGTTACATGTGTGGGTGGAGTTAAAGACTCAAGGATGTCTTGTTTGAATAGGCAAACATCAATACTCCTAAGTTTACGGTAGGATACTTTCTTCTTTGGGTTCTGAGGCTTGGCCAGTTTGACTGCAGTAATAATTGCAGAATGATCAGAGGGCATTCCAGATTGGATACTAACTGCAGTGATGATGTTATCAATCTTCCTACTGAGTACCAGATCAAGAGTGTGGCCCGCTCGGTGAGTTGGTTCAGTGACATGTTGTTGAAAGCCAAGAGAGTCAACGGAATTCAGGAAACTCTTGGCATGGTTGTCACTTAAGTCGTCAACATGTATGTTAAAGTCTCCGACAAGGATGGGACAGTTATCAGCAATGGCAGCAGACTCCAGCAGAGTGAGGAATTCTGATAAGAATGAACTGTTGGTTAATTTATTCCGAGACGATGGTGGTGGTCTATAGATTGCAAAAATCCTTAAAACGGAGGCAGGCGATAGGTGGAATGTGATATCCATGAGCTCAAAAGATGTAAACCGGTGTGTCTCATTCAGTGATATACTGACTGAGGAGCGATGGAGCACGAATAAGCCTCCTCCTTTAGAGCTTGTTCTCGGTTGCTGTATAATGCAGTAGTTTGGAAGAGTAGACTTCATATCAGCTATGACATGATCATCTCGGCGGTCACCAGTGAGCCAGGACTCGGTGATAACAAGAACGTCAAGGTCGCTGTCAATAACCAGATCGCTGATACAGGCGGTCTTGTTGGCCATGGAACGAGCATTCCATAAACCAATGCGAGTTTCTTTGTTCATTGAGTCCCTGGATGTTGTGATAGTCTGCTGAGGTTCAAGTGCAGGGGCTACATGAACAGGTGCAGGTATAGGGGCTGCAGGTACAGGTGCATGCGCTGCAGGTTCTCTGGATCCATCATTGGTTGAGACATCTACTGCAATAGGTCGAAAATATCGGGTCCTGTTGGCTTGCTGTCTGGGTTTTCTCCCCCTTCTCGTTCTCTTCCTACGCGAGATCTGAAGAGAGGTTAGATTCTGCCATAGTGTGGGAGACAGTCGTTGTTTACGATCGGTGTGGTGGCCAACATCAAGCAGTTGATCTCTGTGGTATGAGATACTTTCTTGAGCTGGTAAAATGTTACTTGGTTGGGCATCAGGACCGGGATTTGGGCTGATATCACCGTCAAGCAGAATGGATGTTTGGAAGGATGCATCTGCATTCGGGTAATAAGAAATCCGTCTACCGCAGAATTTAGTGCGCAGTGTCTGGAGTTGAGGCCGCAGTTGAAATACAGAACACGTATGACTGTATTCAAGCTTCAATGGATGGTCATGTTCACTGCATGCAGTATAGCTTTTCAACAAGCATAGGCAGAGAAGGAACACAAAAGTGCACTTCACGGCTTCCATTGTTGTAAGGGAACTGTCTATTGTTCACCACAAAAGGTTTGCCCTGCATGGCATGCGTGCTTGAGTGCTCAGCAAAAGTCTGTGTACAAATACATGCTACAAAATGGCTGCATGTAGCTCAGTGTGCAATAGCAATGAGTAGGATTGCAAAGTCTAGAGCAGATCAACTAATGGCATATAACGGCCAAAAATTGCCCAACACGATCAGAAGGTCTGAATAAGACAACTGTTAAGAGGTGCTGAACAAATTCGAACGAAAACACACAAAATAAGACATAAAAGCAGGAGCACAGAAGAGGAGCTACCTTGAGGGTAGGTGCTCACTCACCTATTTTGTAACAATCAGAGGGAATTATTTACTTTATAATTGAATGGCAAGATACATTAAATTACTTAATCAATACTAATTATTTTGTTTAACTGTTAAGGCTAAACATGATATAAATAAATGTCAATTACTAACATAGAATAATGGATTATAGTAAACATCGGTAACATTGATTCGCAATAACGATAAATATTTGATTGTCTAAAAGTGATTATGCCTATCACACAGTATAGGCGTAATTAGAGCTGATAACATCGTACTAATCTCTCACGTTTAATACATAATTATAGCAATATGTAAACAAAAAACAAATTAATTTTGATTAAGAAGGTGACCAATATGGAGTTACATAAATGTAGCATTATGTTTTGTTATATTTTAGATAACATCGTTCATCTTTACTACATATTTATACAAAGCAAACCATTATTTTATTCTCGGCATGATGTTTAAGTAAAAAATTGTTATCATATCAACTACTCAACTTTGATATTTATTATACATTAGGCGTTCGATATTGAGCATCATAAATATATTTTTCTAATATAGGTGATTGATACTGACTATGAACAATATATTATCATTATTTACATCAACATTAGGGTATAGTTTGCTCTAGTACAATAATCTTCATTTAAAGGGATAGTTGAGTTCTGGTAAGGAGAGTACAGTTTTAGTGAAACTGAATTTTAGTAACCAAAACCTGCATCATTACATTACAAACTAATAGTTATAACTAGAAAGGAACACAAAATTACAAATGACGTAGTAAAGATCATGTTATCATTCAAAAAGAGCCGTTAAAACGTAAGAGGGCGCTCTCTAAACACTCATCGGTTTCAACCATTTTGAATAAAATATTGTGCATGTGATGCTTTGTTGAAATAGTGATTAGATAGAGAAATAACCAACAACTATTTAAATACCTATTTTGTAACTTTTTTGAAAAGAGGAAGTATTTTTTTTAATTTTTAACGGCTGGTTCAAAATTCTCTAATAAACCCGGGCCCCGGGTTTATTACAAATTGTTATATTTATGGATATTTCAGCCGTTTCTGAACCGATTTTGATCAAACAAAGATGATTTTATTGTTTAAATATTATGCTCTTTCAAATTTTACACTCAGTTTTTCATTACCTCACAAACCAATTAAGTAGTCTAGCGCCCTCTCTACCAAAACTCAACTTTCCCTTTAACGTGTTTGACCAACATTTGTCATATTTCTTAAGAAAATTGTCTCGACTTTATCGGGTACTCTAATTCACAAGGGTAAGACATTTCAGCAAAAGCCTACACCCAATTGAGCGGAGAGTACAGTGTATTGTTGTATCTTAGAAATGGAATCAATTGGCAACTACAAGACCACTAAATGACTCTTACGATTACATTAAATGATTATAGTAGAGGTTTGTTATCGCAAATTCGTAACATAATTTACTCGAATAATTATCCTTCCTGCTTTTAATTTCACCTGAAAAAAAAAAGCTTCTCGCCTCTATGATACCCGGAATAATTTCTGAAGGTTTAATTCGGAAAATAACAGGATTTTGCTAGAATATGAAAAGGTTTTGACGGAAAAGTCATTATATTGCCCTAAAAAATGACTTTGCCCGAATGAAACATGATTCCTCCCGAATATGACAATTCTTTGCTCGAATATGCCGTGGATTTTCCGACTATGACAGGGATTTTCCGAATGTAACATGTATTGCCGAATATGACATGGTTTTGCCCGATTATGACATGGTTTACCCGAAAACGAGGTGCTTTTTGCCCGAAAATGGTCGTTTTCAAAACTCCAGGGGGGAGCTGCAGCAGCCCCCTCCCCGCCCCCACCTACTACTCCTACAATTCACCTGTGCACATCTCAGTTGTAGGCTCGGACTGTTTGCGCTACCCTGTGTTGGAGTAGAGTATACCCTCCTCTATCCAATGCGAACGAAAACGGACTCGTGTACATGTATTACAGACCCTGATCTGAGTAATACTGTCATATTACAGACGCCCTAATTACCATGACTACCTCAATATCCTTCATACTTGTATATTGCATAATACCATTATTATGATGATGATTATTCGCAGCATAATTCAATGAAATCATAAGTCGTCATGAAGAACCATCAAAGATCCTTCCGTTTGACGGATGGAGGATATTGAGTGACCACGTTCTCGTAAAGATCGATGGAGATTGGAACGTATGTACGAAAGTCAGAGCAAGTACAAAGAAATGCACAATGAAAACTGCAACTAAACTTAAACTAGTAGTCATCGTCGTCGTCATCATGGTCGTCCTCGTCATCATCATCATCATTATAAATATAATTATTGTCATCATCATCATCATCATCATCATACATTTTATTATCGTCATCATCATCATCATCATCATCATCATCATTATCGTCATCATCATCGACGCCGTCCTCGATGTCATCATCACCATAACCCTAATCATTGCATATTCGTCGTTGAATAGGATTCCTCACAGGTCCTTTGATATATATAGAGTGGATCCGTGACGATGTTCTCGTTGAGATCGATGCAGAGTTGGATTCACATCAGAAATATCAGAGCAAGTTCAAAAGAAATGCAACATGATAACTACACTTAACTAAAACTGGTAATCACCACCGTCGGCGTCATGGTCTCCCTCGTCATAAAGATTATTTTCACCATCATCATCATCGTTGATATGATCATTATTGTTATCGTCGTCATCATTATCATCGTCGTAATTATCGACAATGAATCGTTGAATATGATTGTCCTCATAGGTCCTTTGATGTATAGAGTGGATCCGTGACGATGTTCTCGTGGAGGTCGATGAAGAGTGGGATGTACGTCAGGAAATCCAGGAAGTCCACCGTCCCTTTGCCCTCCCTGTTGAACTTCTCCATCACCTGTCATGGGGAAACGGGAACCAACGAGAGATACATTAAATAGATAAGTTAAAGGTTAATAATGGACAGTTCATATCAAAATCTCTATATAATTTTCTAACATTTTAACACTTCTATAATTATTTTCTTTGGCATGTTTTTCTCCTCCTCCTCTGTTTCCTCTTTTCTGCCATGAAACTACTGGGTAACAACATTGATTCTTACACTCTTACATTGGTATTGTGTTCCTACTCCTCTTATTCTTTCTACTCCCTCCTCCTCCTCCCTACTCCTCATTTCCCCCATCTCCTCCTCCTCTTCCTTTTACCTCCTACTCCTTCTCTTGTCCATTCTCCTCCTCCTCCTTTTCCCCCCACCTCCTCCTCCTCCTCGTTCCTTTTCCCACTCCTCCTCCTCTTACTTTTACCTCCTACTCCTTCTCTTTACATTTCCCTTCTCCTTCTCCTCCTCCTCCTCCTCCTTCTTTGTTTCCATTCTCGTTTTCATCCTCCTCCTCCATTCCTTTTCCTCCCCCTCCTCTTCCTCCTCCTCCCCTCCTCTTCCTCCTGCTCCCCTCCTCTTCCTCCTCATCCTCCTTCTCTTCCCCTCCTCTTTTTCCTCTTCCTCCTCATCCTCCTTCTCTTCCCCTCCTCTTTTTCCTCCTCCTCCTCCTCATTCTGCTCCTTTCCATTCTCTTTCCCCTCCTCCCTATCTCCTCGACCCCATGTCACTTACCAGTTCCACATGCTCCCGACGGAGGCCTCCCGCCTCCAGCTCCACGGCCATGTTTCTGACGGGCACCTCTCCCGGATAGCCTCCCTCCTCCTCGTCCTCCAGGAGAAAGAAGAGCTCCTTGGCGCGATCCATCTTAACATCGAGCGCCTCGAAGTCGATCTTGTTGATTAGCTTCTTGATGAACGGACTTTTTAAAGAAAAAGAAAAAATAGAAAATAAATTTAAATTTGATATATTATTTCACATTTGAGGTTAAAAAGATGACTCGTATTGAATGGAAAGTGTGGAGCGCAAAAACTTTCTAAAAATCGCAGATTCAATAAATTTTACAATCAAATTAATGCTTATATTCTAAGAGTACGTTTATGTAACTCTGAACCACAGTGGTTGTCTTTAATACAAGACCCCTTGCCTGTTTGTGGAGTTCGTGTTCATAATTAAGATATTGTCAATTTGACTATTATACAGAAGACAAACAAACAAACCAATATTTATGCGCATGGCAAGTTCTTATAATTATCAAGTTATGTGAAAATGATATTCAGTTTAGAACTATATACACACGAATTATTTTATTTCATTTCATTTAATTAATTATGATAACGTTGATAAAGGTTTAGTATACAAAACTTACTCCAGTCTCGATATTTTCTCTGACAGAGCTGCGACGATCGTGAAGAGTTTGAAATCGATGCGGTGACGCTGTGGCAAGTCAAGCACCTATAAGAAAAGACAGCAATACCGAGTTACTAGTTTGAGCCGGATTTGAAATTGCGATTCATGTTACATTATACAACAAATTGCAATGTCATTACCAATGGTATCATTTGTTTGTTTCGATTGTCGATTCTTAAAGGGGACCACCAGGCAAAGAACAACTCATAATTATAAGTTTTGGTACCGTTTTGTGATATCAAATAGATACCCAACACTTTTCAGAGGGTTGTGTTATTCATAAACAATGCAATTAATTACCACCACTTACGGAACCACTATTATTTTCTGGTTCCGTACGCGCCAAACATTTACGAGTGCGCCAATTCTATTCACGCGTACGTTTGGAGACAATAGAATCCCGGACGATTCGTTCGCTCTGGAAAAAGGTAGTCTTCGTACATGCAGACCCATATACATATGTTGTAGTGTGGTGATGCGTTTTCCAATTATATATTTTTTTCTGGAAACATATTTTTGTGAACTTGTTGATGGAATGGACTACTAAAGATGTTACCTTACATTTATAAGAATATTATTTTTGGGTGGTGGTACCCTTTGCTTTATTATGGAAATTATCATCAGTAGTTTCACATTTATATCGTCCTAATCACCATCAGAAGAGGTTGCATCTGACATCTCGCCTTCACCATCATTGTTATCATCATCGTCATCATCAACACCACCCTCCCCATCCTTCTCCTCCTTATCATACTCTTACTCCTCCTCCTCTTCCAGGTTTCTCATCATTATCATTATTTATCATCTTTATTCTCATCATCATTATCATCATCCCATCATCATCACGATCACAATCATCATCATCATCATCATCATTAAATAAGACCATGTTCATGATTACGATAATCATGATATCTACTCGGGTTTATTGTTTTGCATCTCTGTTTTGCATCTCTAATCATTGTTTTGTGGAATATCTTTTCAATCAACATGATAAGAGTGAAATAAAAATATATTCTTACCTGGTACACATATTGGCATTCCTTGTCCGATATCAGGTGACTGTTGACTTGATGAAGCAACCGTTCCACGTCTTTCGTAACAATCTCATGTGGCTATATATATATGAAAAGGAAAATAAAACAATTCTATTATTTTCATTCTAACAATACAAATATAAAGTGATGAATGGTAGATACATACATATTATTCATCTATGGTGAACAAAATCAACTTATGATATCTTTAATAACCAACAAAGTATTCTCCAGATCATTTGACGTAGTACAGTATCATGTGCAAAACTTGCAGCTCGATCTCATTAGACAGATGTTGTTCGTATCCATTTTGTTTCCCTAATTTCTTCCAAACATGAGGGAAATAAAAGAAGGAAAGGCAGGGCTACTAAAAAAAAAGTATAATTGATCACCTTTTCTTGATTCATCATGTTGTACAGTCGGATCTGCTTTCTCCTGAACTATGGTTTGGTAGGGGATCAGAATAGGAGGAGGGAGATGACGGGCAGGGGTGGGGGGGGGGGGGGGGCGTTTAGGAAAGCTGAACGCGCTTATAGAGGAATATTGAGGAGGGATGACAGTAAGTAAAGGAAGGATTACATGAAAAGTAATTTGTCCACCTTCTCTTGAGGCATCGTGTTATACAGTGGGATTTGCTCTCTTAACTTATAGGTTTGAAAGGGGGAATCTGAATGGGGAGAGGGAGAGGTGGGGGGGGGGGGGGGGGCGGAGGAAAAGCTGAACGCGCTGGTACGTGTAGAGGAATATTGAGGAGGAACTTAGAAGGGAGTACAATGCTATATAAAACAAAATAGATTTCTTCACCTTTTCTTGATTCATCATGTTGTACAGTGGGCTCTGTTTTCTCCTGAACTGAGGTTTGGAGGCAAATCTGTCTGATTCGTTGCCCTTCATTCTGGACAGGAGATCGGCCAGGAGGCGCTCTTCACCTGTGTATGATTTAAATAGATAAATCCAACTAGTAACCATGGTGACAATTAAAAGAAAATTCCCTTCTTGGTGTTTAACACAACAATAATAACACACACAAAAAACAACATCACACCACCACCACCGACCAAATAGTCTTACACAATCGACCGAGATAGCGAGTTTAGATAAACATCAATCAATCAATTTATTTAATCAATCAATCAATCAATCAATCAATCAATCAATCAATCAATCAATCAATCAATCAATCAATCAACTAACCAACCAACCGACCAAATCAGAAATGTTTATGAAATGATAAAATTCACCTTCTAGTTCCTTGAGCTGTTTTCGTGTAGCTTCAAGCTTTTCTTCAGAGATATGCTTCATCGCTGTCAACCGGCAAACTTCGGGATCGGTTTCCGCCTATGAATAAAACAACATATTTTATAGATAATACAGAATAAATAAAAATTGTCATTATGCTTTAGAAACACTATTTGATGTGTCTCACATCAACATCATAACTGTCACTTAGCCTAGATCCTCCTAATACATTGTAGTAAATACAAACGGCTATTTCATAATAGCGATTTAATTTTCAATCAAATATTGTGACTTTGTTTAGATCAACTCCATACTGCAATATCGCAAAATAAAATATATTTTGTTAGAATACATTCATATAATAACAATAAATGGTAACCGAATCTACCAAACCAACAGGTGATGACACTAATTAGTTCCAAAGGGGGGGGGGGGTCTAAAATAAATAATAATTGTTAATTTCGTTACCATAGCAACGTGTTTCTCCGTCATTCGTCCCAGCACCCAGACATCAGGCCGTCCAGCCTGGCTGTCAGAGAGGGGCAGTAGCGGGGCTTTGCGTACGAGGGGTGTCGCTGGGTGACCGGAGGCCGACTGCGACGGCGTGGAGGCACCGTCAGACTTCGCCTCCTCGATGACGATCTGCGCCTTGCCGGACTTTCCTGCATGGTTGTTGAAAATGAAAGGAAAAATGCGTTTCATCTTAGAAATGAGTATGTGAGTTATAGGTAGTGTATTTTACCTCATAGAAAGGATTTTAAGATTAGCATCCAACTGTAATTTTATTTATTATCATACTCAGATGATGTGCCACTCTGCATTAAGCAAAACGATGATTGATTTACATGCTGTTATGACTTGTACTTATGCACAGGTCGAGGTGATTCGTGCATTGAATATCATTCCGAACTTCTATGGATCAACAAAAGTTGGTTGTCGTACCTTTGTCTTTTTTCTTTGATTTCTTGTCTTTCTTCTTCTTTTTCTTCTCGGCGGCGGCTGCAGCAGCAGGATCCCAGTCGTCTCGGAATACTTCCTGGAATTCGTTCCTAGCAATATCAGCAACTAATCTGTTCCGAGATTCTAAACAATAATGAAAGAGATAAACCAAGAAATACATTTACAAAGCAATGATGTTTGCTGCTATTTTCAAGAAAAAAACGGCAACAGGATCCCATGCAGTCATCAAAGAATACTTCCTGGAATTCGTTCCTAGCGATATCAGTAACTAACTTGTTCCTAGATTCTAAACAGTCAATAATTATAAAGACAACGCGAGAAAAATAAACTGTATTATATTCAATGTTCAAGATAGTCCAAAGCAAACAAAAAGTTTCGAAGTCGCCAACTATGGTTACCTTAACTAAAAGAAAATCTTGTTGCATATTATCCCAAGGACCTATCATCTAACATTGACGAAGACTGGAACTTGAAGCGATAACGATTTTATGAATATATAGGTCCAGGTTCCCGTAGGTAATCGATACTCAGTAAACATTCAGAATGTTCGAATGTTCGAGTGGACTGGTATACGTGATGACGTCATGAATAGACCCCGCCCCACGTTCACCCGTTGTTCGCTTGCTCCTAGCCTATCCGATAGGCGTCGGGCTTTTTTGGCAAGTACTAATCGCGTTATGGATAACCGGCGAGCCCGTAACCGAGCGCGAAGCGCGAGCGGGTTGGGCTCGCCGGTTGTTCCGTCTCCATAACGCGATTAGTACTTGCTAGAAAGCCCGACGCCTATCGGACAGGCTAGCTTGCTCCCTATCTCGGATGAGGACGCCTCGTCGTCGCAAATCGCAAATCGGTTAAATCCACATCGCACTCAACTGAGAGTGCGGGAAGGAGAACGTGGGGGCGGCGCCTATCCTACTCATGACGTCATCATGTACTAGTTCACTAGTCCTGCTAGTAGAGTACTGAAGTACTGATGTCACGTTCTTTTGTTATAACATAATAATTATTCTAAACGACATGTCATTTGATTCGGTATGTTGGCAGCGGGTTGCAGGAGCTGGACTATTGCCTTCCTTAGAATCCACTTGGTCAAACATTTATGGCTTGCCTGACATTGCTTAGAACCAGAACCCGTGGCTGTGACGTCAAATTTGTTTACCGTAATCTATTGTGAACACGCAATTCAAAAGTCCCTGATTCACCCCTTACCTTGGAGTTGTTTTAGTTTCTCTTTAAGGTCCTCCATCTTGCCTCCTTGTCTTTCCAGCATGAACCGAGCTTTGTCCAACCGTTCTTCAACGTCAAACTGAACAACGAAATACATAAATCGTAAAGGTTACTCCTGAAGTTATCTGTGCAAATACGTTTGCAACTTAGTTTTTCATTACATGAGAAGGAAAATGTCAAAATAATAGCTAACGATTCGATCAAAGACAACAAAATGTTAGAACAATTATGATTGATGACATAATGGCAAATTCGTCTCCTCTTCCCTTTAAGGTCTTCCTATTTTCCTCACTGTCTCCCCAGCATAAACAGAGCCTTGTCCAGTCGCTCTTCAACGTCGAACTAAATATCGAAACAAAATAGGACAAATTTATAGCGACGTTACCATCGAAACACGATTCAACCACGAAAAAAAAATCATACTTCAATTAAAAGGCAACACTTATCAAATCATTCTGATTGACTGCAAATGAAAAAAAAACCTTATCTTGATTTCTCTAATTCTACGATGCGAACACTTGTATTAAATTTGTATTGATTTTATAGACCTTATTTGCCTCTAGTTACTTTCTTTCCAATACTCCACATCTAGTGTATTCACCACCCTCGTTTTGCCCTGTTCGGGTAATGAGAGAGTACATTGACGATATAATAAACTCAACAAAAATGTTAACAAAACTAGACAATTTTAGTAGATGCTATCTTACCACGTCATTGATTGCGTAAGATGCTATCTTTGCTCTCAACACCTTATCAGTCTCTTCCCCATCTACACTGTCGGCTCTACCGCTATCGCCATCATCGTCCGCCCCGTTGTCGTAACCGTCAGCGCCCTTGGCTTCCTTCGAGTTCACCGCCAGCTTCATTGGACTCACGTAGTCGTCTTCATTGACCGTCTCCTCGTCGACGGGGTTGCTACCAAAGGTCGCTCGGAACTCTTCCAGGTCGTTCTTGAACTCGGAGGCATAGTGGTTGTCGCCACCAGCCGACTTCGCGATGGCGCTGCCGTAGCCCGACGACTGCTCCGTCGTGATCGAGCCCGTCAACGAGTCCGTGTCCGATGCGGCGTCATCGCCGCCAGTGCCCGACGCCTTCGATGCGGCTGTTCCCGTTCGCTGCTCCTCTTCGTATTGCGCCTTGGCCGTTAGCCAGTGCTTCAGCGAACGGTCCTGGACTTCTACGCCGGCACTGCGCAAGTGGTTGTTGAAGATGCGCTGGTAATGGGGGACTCGCTCCTTACTGTTAGCCGAAACAAATAAAAACAAGACAATTTAAAAGGAGGTGCATTACAAACGTAGGTTAAACAATCAGATGCTTTTAATGACAAGACACCTTGATATTTGTTATATATATATATTCATCGAATTCACTCCCCAATTAGGACATTGATGAATCCAGCTCGGAAAGGGCACCCTTTCACTCCTTATCGAGCATTCAAGTTATAATATAAACTTTAACGCTCAATACACAATACAAAACTTCCACTCATTAGGGAGTTTCTAGTAAATAATATCATAATAACTTTTTATTCGACACTGTATCACATCCACATGACTCCTGTTGGAGCATTCAAATTAATCACATAAGATATAATGTAAATACGTTATATGCACTATTTGACTCCTTTCTAACTATAATAAAAAAAACACCCGATACTCACTAAACAATGCAGTATTTTGCCAGGTAATCCAGCGAGTCTCGCATCTCTGGCTCCGGGGAATCTGGCGGGCTGCCTGTCGCTGCCCTGCGAATCTTTCTCTTCTTTGGCCTGGATGAAGAAAATAAAAAATACATATTAAATATTATATTTAATGATGGTGTTGTATATGTAGATTTTTGCGATGCTTCTTTATAAGATAATAATAATAACAAAAAAAGAATGGAGGTGTGCACATCTCTACACAAATAAAATTGATTTTCATCCTGATGAAATATTAATCTCTCAAGACTACGATAGAACACATTCTGTAATTAATTAATTGCTTAGTATTACAGAAATGTATTCTTATGTTACTTTCAATTTGACGAGCATTCCTCATTTTAATATTCTGGAATATAATTTTCAAGGAAAATAAATACGCCTATGTAAATACGTTTTCAATTTGTTCCTTATAATTGTTGCGTCTGTATCTGCATAATGTACAAATAAACAAAGGCAAATAAACTTAACACTTATATTACTCACTTATATTCGGGTCTCCTACGCCAGATGATGGGTGCCGGTGATGGTTTCGGGATCGGCATCCGGGCCCTTTTCCGTTCCGCTGCCTGTTCGTCGGGATTCGGGACTGGCTCTGGTACGTTGATCCCGGGAAGAGGCGCCGGGACTAGGTGTGACTGGTAAGGCGCCGGTAGTGGGAATGAGGGTGCGTTAATATCGGAGACGGTGGACGAGATCTCAGGCATTTGCCACTTTTCCGCCAACGGCTCCTGTCGTATAGAAAACAACACATTATTATATAATAAATAGTATTGTAAAATTCCGAATTTAAATAGTTTTAAAAATACTAGATATAGTAGCGGGAATGGGAACAGACGTGCGGGAACATTAGGCACCATGGACGCAATGAAATGCATCTGCCACGATTCTGATAACGGTTTCGGCCAAAGAGCAAGACAAGAGAGAACTAAGCAATGACAAATACATCGACTATATTGGTTGTGGTCACGTTGTTGTAGCGGGAATGATGGAACGGGAACGATAATGCGGGTAAATCAGACATCGTGGATGCGATCTGGAGCGTCTACCACGGTTCCGACAACATCTTTTGTCATATCGACAACATAATAACGATATATAAATGTGAAGAAAAAACAACAACGAAATCAACTGGCGAAATATATTGAATAAGCTGCGGTAACTGCAATGCGGGAACGGAACGGGAACCAGGATTCGGGAAAGTTGGCCACCATGGGTGTTAGGCACCCGGTCTGCCACAGTTTCTTATAAATGATCATAATTATGAAGACAATTAAAATTACAAAATGCAAACTTCAAGTAATTGTGTCGCAGACAAAAAGACATAAAAGATACAGAAAACAGGCAGATAAATGAAATAATAGATATATAGTCTTACTTATAGAAAATTACTTCGAATAAGACGCATACATACTTACATGAAGTGTACACATACATACATTACTAAATAATTATCTAACAGAGATGACGGCGTACATGTGGAGCAGACAGAGTACATACTAATTATCGAAATGGCTTCTAAAACTCCGGAAAAGACCATTCATGTATGAAAGAACGAGGGATCGGAGGAAAGGAAGGAAACCTTAGGAAGCAACTAAACTCATCGACTTGAAAATCCATGTGCAATATGATTGAAATCGCTGGCTGGAAAATCCCCGTTAGAAATAACAATTACACAGAAAACCAGTGGCGTAGCTTGGTCGTAGGTCGGGGAGGGGGGGGGGGGGGGGGGCACGAACCTTATTTTGGGCACACTCTTGGGGATATTTCACAAAGATCCTAAGTTGAATTAACTCTAAGTTGGACTTAATAATAATTATGTAAAACCGTTAGTTTCTTGGAATTTATATGTAAAATTTCTTTTAAAACTGACATAAAATGTTGATTCAAATCATTAATTGTATTTATTTTGTATTACCAAGGAGATTTTATGTTCTTGATGTAAAATGTATAACAAAGTCAAAACAAATTTTGTTTTGCTTTTGAATATAATTATTTTGTTCCAAGGCTAAAAATGACTTTTCATCAACTTACGAGTTAATTAGGATCTTTGTGAAACACCACCCTGGTCTTTATTTCTTTACATTTTATTTTTCCTTTTTATCAAGTTATTGGGGAGAACGTAGTAATTATTGTCATAATTATTACTATTACCATAGTCCTCCTCTTCCTATACCTCATTATCATCATTATTATTATTTATAATTGTTACTATTATTGAGAATAGTCAAGTTATATTTACCCTCTCTGGTATCGGTTTAGCCTTGCCCAGCTTCCTCAGTTTCTTCGATTCCCGTTTAGGCAGCTTGGCATATCGCGTCTTCTTCGCGGGTTTGAGATCTTTTTTTGACGTGAATACAATAGATAAAATGTTAATAAATACAATTACCAAGCTTGCAAAGCACTATATATAATGTTCAATTATTAACTATAATTATGCAACATATTATAAGTTATAATTTGTGCATGAATTTGCAGCAGAATTGTTTATTTCATCATGATCCCACATACTATAGGGTTAGGTCAGTTCAATATGCAAGATTGAATCGAATATCGGTGAAATTGTAAATCGATATTTTTTGATAAGTTAATCATGCAGTCAACATTTTGTATGTAAAAGAATGGTACTTCATTGACTACCAACATCATTTATGGTACTCATTTTCATGGTGCCACGATTGACCTTAGCTAGGCGCAACAAAATGTGATAACCTCCGTCCGTAGACCTCGATTTTGAGACATACCTTTTGTTGTGAATGATAGTAATTCAGAAGAAAATTCGATTTGTTGGAGAAGAAATCTGTACGTATAACATCAATATTCACAAATAGCTCCAAAAGTTGCGTCCCAAACGTAGTTACATAATCGCATTGTTCTTGCAAACCAGTTAAAATGGAGCGTCGGTAGCAACCATGGTGACCCTAATTTTGGTGTCAGATGAAGCGTGTAGGAATCCGATTATACATCAGCCTGATCAGTACGGCCGGACAGCAAGAAGTATTAACCGTTAAGGCCCTTGTCACATTATCACCGGATTAGCGTCCGACGGAGAGGAGCATTTTCAATCCGTTCGTATGCGTTTCTTGCCCGTTTGTTGTTCGCCGAATGCGTTCTTTTATCCGATGGAAAAGTGTTGTGCATGTTGTAATGGAGACAACTTTCACCATCGGATAATTTCCCTCCGGAAATGATCTATCCGTCGGGTATCCGTTTACGCTATCCAGTGATATGAGACAACACAACGGGGCCTTGTAATGAAAGTTGCATCATCATTAGTCTTCGCATTTCGAATCAGATTTAACGTTCTTGTGTGGTTTCAACATGCAAAGAAGCCAGTGGCTTAGCTTAGCCCGTGCAGTGGCATGCCTGATGTATGTGCCCCCCAAATGAAAAGTTTCTTTCTAATATAGGTATTCAGTTATGTGGGGGGCAGTTTAATATGTGAACAATAATTACTCCCCCACACTCCTGGCTGCGCTAGTGCAAACAAAAAGGTTTCACTATTTACACCGAATTATTTTTGTTGCAACTGGTAACTGAGCAAGGAAGTCGGAACATTATTAGTACAACTTAAGCTTACCATGCCTACTAATAACTCCTTGAACTGTGCTGTTTTTGAAACTTCTCACATTGATTTCGATGAAAAGTAAACACCAGATAATATCATGGATAATGCGTTTTAAACGCATTATCCATGATATTATTATATTATCAACATGATTAAATTAATGAATAATGTTGACATTACCAGATGATTGCAAATGAAACGCATCAAAATATACCCAACATTGCGTTATACACAAAAAAAATGGCCATTAATTAACAACACCTCATTCTTAACAATAATTTGCTGTCTTCCTTGGATTAAACTCACTGGACATCTTCTTGGAGCATATAGTAGCATCGAAAAGCTAGCAAAGCAGAATATATACATATATATTTTTCATTTTCCTCATCAAATTTTCCCCCTCACCATTGTCCACACAATACGAAAAGGAATTTAGCTTCAATTTATATTTTCCATAATGAATTGCATGGCCCAGAGTAAATATACAAGAGCGGAAATGCGAAAGCAAGTTCACAAAACACACACAACCCACACCCAATATACATTACACGAGTAAATAGGCCATAACATACGCAAGAATTGAACTTTAATATTTCAAACATTTACTCACCATTGAAGATTATAATATTAACGGATCAAAGCTGTATGAAATTACGTTTATTTGCTAGGTATTTCACATGATGATTGTGTAGTGCTTCGAAATATCAAGCCAGCTACCTCTCTGATAAAGGCAATACTCAACGGCACAATAAAATAGTACAGTTGACGTACAAGTTTAATATATTTTATTCGATTGGTAAATTAAAAGTGTATGATTGATTAACACTTACACAGACACTTTCAATTTCCATATTTTACCTCTTTATGTGCCTGTGCATTGTTGTAATATTGATGGATCTTTTATTACAATAATACAATTGGTGCATGCAGTTTCTCTTTTCATATTTGTGGTGTATGCATGTTTGTTGGTGTGACCATGAGTAATCATATTTATACGGCATTACAATTATTGTAATTGGTGCATTTATATTCGTGCGTTTCTTTTTATCTATGTTCATGTGCGTGTGCATTTTCGTAATATTATCATATTTCAAAATAAGGCATTGCACATGTTTGTGTACAATGATATAATAATAGACTATCCCAACCATGCCAACCATGTTATTTTGTATTGCATATAAAATGTGCATGGATCTAACAATATATTTGTAAATATAGTCGGTGCATTACAATTGGATATCTGATCAAACTACAGTATATTCTTGAGCGTGTGCAATCATACTGTATTTTAATAGGTGCATACTACGATTATGAATATAATAATTTATGTTTTTGTGTTTTGTGCATATCTATACACAATAGTTGTATCCTTTTTGGGGGGTCGCTGCACATTATCACAGATTTAGCGTTTGATTAATTTTTGTCGTTGTGCCGTTGTGTTTTTAAATTGACATTCTCAATTCTCATATAAGGCAATTCTTTATAATCATTACAACAAAAGGGAAAAACATAACACATGAATATACAAAATATCAAGATAATTGTGCGTGTGCGTGTGCTGCTTGGTACCTTCAACCGCCGGAAAGGGAGGCGAGGGATTCATCTCATCTTCTTCCGGGTCAGGTACAGCTGGAACTACTTCCGGGGCGATAGATGCGGCCGGTGGGGTGGGTTCGGTCGGAGTAAGAGGGTCGGTATGGGGTTGGGCGGCGGCAGGCTCGGGCTCTGGAATACGTCACGTTACGATGCATTCATTATCATACCATTATACCATTTATGATAACTTGCACATCAAATAAAAAGCCATATGATGCGGATGGTGCAAACATGAATCCATTCGTGTAGGCCTTTGTAGGTCCGTCAGATTCGCCTTTACCATTATTTATTGTATCTTGTTAGTAAGCCTGATATAAATTAGCGGAATAATTAGCAATTTCCATACATTTATTTCCAATATGCTGCACAGCAAAGGCGTTTTATTTAATCAACAGCCAATTTAATATGAATAGTTAGAGCTTTAACAATTTTAATTATCATGCGCTCAAGTAGACAAGAACAATATGACAATGTTACTCTTCTAAATTTTATTATCACAATACTTGAATTCCCAAAACTGTAAAATGCCAAAATAAGCTTTAACAAGTGTTTTATTTTATATTTTGCTTATTATACGGTATAAGATCAACATCACCCATTTATTAATGAGTGTTGAAAATTATCAATATAAATGACTTATTATGAAGAGCATGTAAAACGTCATAATGATTATGGTTGAATATGCTTCTTATATTTTTAAAATATCTCAAGTACCAATACTTATCATAAAGTCAATTTCTGATTAATATTATAAGACGTGTCATCGAAATTAACAGCATGCAGTTTTACATGCAAAATGTTAGTGGCTTTATCAAAATTTACCGAAATTCGATATTCAGATTGTTTTCTGTATCATTATCTTATCATTCACAATACATCAGATTTCTGTAAAGAAAGTCTTACAATTATGAATTATGATTTCGGGCTTTGTTGTTTATTGTTTAAAAATGGTTTAAAATTTAGGAGTGTGATTTATATTTGCGTTAATATAACAACATTGCCTACTCTTGTTTTGTTTTGTTTGTTTGTTTTTTTTTGGGGGGGGGATATTATTGTCTTTTGATAAAGCCATTAACACATAATTATTTTCATTAGTAAAGAGTTAACCCCTTGCATGCAATATTAATATTTAACGCCGTATTTAATTTATGGGCAAATTCTTTTAAGTCTTAACAAAAAAAGTATTCATGCACTAGTATTATTTTGTTATGTTTTGTCCCTTGTTCCTTGAAAACTGAGAAGCGGATAATCGATATAAGTTTGTTGGTGAAAGTTTATCACGACGCATGCAATAAGATTTGTTTGTCTTACATAACATTTTATGTCAGCAAACACAGCATAATGCCTTTAACTCTTATTAAATTCATTGGTGTTAAAACTGTGCATGCTTTTGTAAGAATGTTTAATAATTTACCTGGTCCCTTGTACGAGAAATTGGGAATCTCAACAAATTCCTTGGTCTTCGTTTCTGAGAAAGTGGAAAAGGCGGTTCGGAAGTCATGAGTATTTAATCATTTTTGAATTGTGTTAAAATTGCATAATAATGTCGAAATACGATTGTGCTGCAGTGGTGCGTGTATCACAGTGGTGATGCGTTATGTAAAGTGTCGCGGTGCGTGTGCGGCTCGAACTTCATACATAACTTGTGATTTTGTTTGTTGGTGCTAAAATGAAATGCGAAAAGGTCCTTGGTGCATGATTGTGCGGCTCGCAATGCAAGTAACACATAACTCGTGTTTTGATGGTGACAATAAATTACAGGTATGCGACACAAACGTGCTTGGTGCGTGTGCTGCTAGATTTACATAATATGTTGAACATACGAGTTACATTATCGATCGAACGTTTACGATTTTACAGTTGAATATCGGATGGCGAAGGAATGAAATTTATAATTGTACATTATCTTAGTCCAATGCATCATAAATTATATTTATTGACACATACAGTATTAATACATGTTTAGATTATGAACAAAATATTGCAAATACAAAATGTATTACATTCTATAGCCAATAACGATAATAAAAGCATGTACTTTATGCGATGTTAGCGTATACAAATCATGCAGTTGCAGTTAGACAATTTAAAAAAATCCCCATATTACACGACAAATTTTAATTTTAGTGATAGTGATAGTGACAGTGCTGTTGTTTGTGTTGTTCTTGGCGGCGGCGGTGGTGGTGGTAGATTTTGCTGTGGTGAGGGTTGTGGTGGTGATGGCGATGGTGGTTGTGGTAGTGGTGGTGGTGGTGGTGGTGGTGGTAGTGACGGCATGTGGTGGCGGTTATGGTTGTGGTGGTGGTTATGGCTGTGATGGTTGTGGATGTGATAGTGGTGGTGTAGGTTGTGGTTGTAGTGCTGGATGTGGTGGTGGTGGTGTTGTGGTGGAGCTTGTGGTTTTGGTGGTGGTAGTGATTGTGGTGATGGTTGTGATAGTGGTGGTGGCGGTTGTGTTTGTGGTTGGTTAGTTGGTGCTGGTGGTGGTGGTGATGGTTGTTGTTGTGGCGATGCTGATGGTGGTTGTGGTTGTGGTGGTGTTGGTTGCAGTGCTCGTGATGGTGGCGGCGCTGAGGTGTGGTGATAGTTGTGGTGGCGGGGCTGAGGTGTGGTGATAGTTGTGGTGGCGGCGATGGCGCTGGTGATGGTAGTGGTGCCCATGCAGAAAAAAATTGCGTTCAAGTGCACTTCAGAAAAAAAATAATTGCTCACATCAATTTTTTTTATTTTAAAGTTCAGGCTTTGCCAATGTTTTTCATAACTTACAATTGCATATTTCACATTTATTAACCATTAAACATTGAGTAATTCCTGTAGTTTTTCAATTGTAATTATCTCGACTATTTCAAAGGGTTTGTAAATATAAGAAGCAATTAAGCTTCCCCATTGGGTTAGACAAAATTCTCCCCCACTCCCCTTTTCTGTCTCTCTCTCTCTCCCTGTCACACTTACAATCATACACTCTCACAACCACACATACACACAAACATGCTCTAATAAACTCATATTTATATCCTTTTGTGGATCCTGACGTACCCAGTATTGTAAATTTGCTCATTGCAACAATGTTTCGAATAATTTTTACAAAAGCCAAACCCAAATAAACAGGCAAACAACACATTCAAGTGAGGAAATGTTAGTTCACCGATAGCGTCCTTATTAATTCCACTGACAAAGCAAAAATGTCATGGCTAACTTACCAAGTTTACCAACAGCTGGTGGCTTCTTAGTTTTCTTTTTTGGTCTTTGTGGCTTCTTTCTTACGGGCTTCGGTCTCGGTTCTCTCACCGCTGAGGGCGGTGTGCAAATTAGACATAATAATCACATTATACACATTTTTCATTTTCATACTTTTTTTGTAATAATTATGTTTAAATTAATGAAAAATATCCCACATTTTTCTTCTACTTCCTCTATCTGCAATCTCCAAGGAGATCCGCAGGCGGACATACATCTTATTCCGGTGTATCGACCCGCGGCAGTATTCGCAATATAAAAGACATGCTCATCAACAGTGGTTCATTATAACAAAACAAATCGCAGTTATTTCAATTACACAAAAAAAAAGGGCATTGGCATACGAGTCGGGGGAATGGGGGATGCAGACCCCCTTACTGAAGTTTGGAAACGGTAATCACGTGATATTCGGGCAGAAGTCTCCAATAATTTGTGACCGAACATGCCCCATCAGGGCAAGGCCGCCTACAATTCGGCCCCAATTCGGGCAAAGGAACCAGGCACCAGGGTAATGTTCAATATGCCCGTAGGATCTTGGCCGAATGTTCTGTTGCCCGCGTCTTTTAAATGATTGACGTTGAACATCGTTGCCGGTGTTCACTTCAGCTACATCATTATATATGTGTAGAATGGCAAAGTAAACCACGGAAATAACCAAATGGATCGGACAACCATTATATTGGGTAATGTCAAGACGTCTTTACAACATTCGTTTTACAAAATGTTTTATGTGGATTGTAACGCTATTGTAGATTGAACCGCACAGAGAAACGCAAGAGGCATAGCGAGGAACAAAGTAACTGTCAACACAATAATCCTCACTGTCAAAATGAAGTTCACGGGAGGGGTAGCACCATGCCGATTATATTATATAGATGGTCATGCGAAATCAGTTCATACATCAACTATAAATGGAAACATGCTGATTATATAGATGGTCATGCAAATGTACTTCATGCGTAAAATATAAATGAGAAACGGACGTGAAATAGTACAAAACATAATGCTGATTGTGGCCATGCGCCTACATACCAACGGCGAAAGTTAGATAATCATTTAACGTTGTTGAATGGTCATTGGTTTGTTAGTTTCATGTGGCTAAAATAATTCAGAACCATAAACAATTGATTTGAATTCGCATGATCGATAGACGACACACCGACGAGTGAACAGTTTTATATCATGTTGGAATAAAGCAATGTAAACGGGGAAAGTGGAACGTGGATGGAAAGAGATACACTCGGTTGTAAGTTACAATTAATTATTGTACGTCAGAAAATGTGCGCATTTCAACCAATCAGATTTGCGCATTTAGTCAAATGATCTGACTTACAATCGACTGTATCTCTTTCTGCAACGCGACCCAGAAATAACAACAAATAAGAAGAATAAACATAATACCATGAAACATGAACAATGATTATCCCACACATTTCCAAATAATATAATATCTCAAACATATCAAATATAATTTTAAAAATATAGGGTAAGCAAGAATGTTCAAATGAGTGGAAAGTATTTTACAAATAGAGGGGCAAGAATTCTCAAAGAAGGGGGAAAAATGGGGCAAGAATTTTCGAAGAGAGACGAGAATTCTAAAAGCCAGCTGGCAAGATTTTGCACAAAATGTTTTAAAGAGGTGGCAAGAAAGAAGGACCACGACATTTCAAAGATTGGGGAACTATTTTTAAAAGATGGGACAATTGAAAAGGGGAGGACAAGAATTTTCAAAGAGGGGTCAATACTTCTACAGAGGACAACTTTGTTTGAAGAGGGTTGTAATAACTCTTAATATTTTCATTGAATGTTAAAAGAGGGGGAGGGGGGGGGGCGGGGGGCGAGGGGTAATTTTTAAAGCGATGGCAAATATTTTCAAAGTAGGGGCAAACATGTTCATCATTCCCTTGCCTTATATAGGCCTACTTGCTACGATATTGCTTCTAGATTCATTCGATATACGTACTTTGCTTTGGTTCAGGCTCAGGTTCAGGCGGTGCGGGTTTCTCCTTAGGCGGCTCCGGGGCGGGTTCAGCAGGAGGTGGCGGTGGTGGTGGTGGTGGTGGTAGTGGGGTGGGGTCTTTAGGCGGTGGAGGGGTGGGGTCTTTAGGCGGTGGAGGGGTGGGGTCGCGAGGTGGCGGCGGTGGCGGTGGTGGGGATGGCGGCGTAGGGGCACGGGCAGGTTCTAATGAAACAAATATAATGTACATATTTTTTAAATTCGAATTTTGACTTTTGAATACTGAGCGAATAAGGTAATGTAAAGGCTAAGAGTATAATTATGTATGGTAAGTGTTATACTATACGTATCGGAATGGGACTTGCATGAATTGAATAACTAATTTTGCAAGCTATTTACAAAGGAGAATAATACATATATATTATATCAAACACGTTTTATGTTAGTAGGGCAATACATTAGCTGAATAAAATGATTAAATATATAATATTGTATTTGCAACGTTTCAGCAAGGTGCATGGTGTAGGGCGTTGGTTCAATGAATATAAGAACAATTAAATATTTTGATAATAAAACAAATATTAAGAATTTTACAAGGAAAATAGACTTACCTGATTTGACCTTCACCTTCGGCTCCACTTTCCTGAAAGAAGAATAGATACACACATATAATATTAGAACAAGACTCATCTAAAACTATAAATCTACTTATTTATTTATTTTATTTTTTAAATATTTTTATATTTATTATTATTATTTTTTTTTATTTAGTATTTATTTATTCATTTATCTATTATCATTTTTAAAATATTTATTAACCTATTCATTCATTTATGTATTTATTTATTTATTAATGTCTTCTTTAAAGGAACTACAGGGTCTAGATGGCCTAATTTTAACAATTTAAATAAATATATAGGTAGGCAACCTCAGTTTAAAACTGTTCTACAGTTTTTGCATAATAGATTTGTATATGAGATAGCAATGAAACATATACTATTATAATTAGTATCATGTCATATTTGAATAACTGCGTGAGGTGGTCTGGGAAATGTATAAAATATATAAATCGTATAAATCGTGGAACTGAAAGTATATATAATATACATGTATATTGCAATATATGAACATGGAATATGATTAAGATAAATAACACATTTATAATAATCAATTATTTAACCATTGATATATAGAAACGGATTAAATATGTATAATAAAATCGACATTTGAAATGAATATAAAAATTTTGTTATTATATGTAGGCCTATTATGTAATTCATAGAATATTCATGATATTAATTGATATAATTGTAACCATTTTGCCTTAACCACGTTTGCTTCCCAAGGCCTGCAAAACTTTTTACCTTTTACTCAGGGAAATAATACATAACGCAACATTATCAAAAAAAATCATTCTTGTTGATACATTACTTCTTAATTATCACAAACATATACCATAGTGCAAATCACACGTTATTTTTTTCACATCAATAATATTGTTATCCCCACATGTCACAATTATTATGTTAGAAAATTCACCTCCATTCCATTCACAATGACTATTTTAATTATTGCATTTAATTGAACATTATAATAAAAGTACATGTATCATTGTATTAATCAATCTTGGTGCATGTCTGCGTAGAAGGCAAGAAGGTGGTGGAAAATAAAGTTTTAGTTCTTTCCTTTTAGCTGTTTCCTAAAATGAAGACAATTTAAAAACACGATATGAATAAATTGACGTTCAACTAAAATATTATTTAAGGAAACACTTTACACATGTATTTGGTTTTATAAATGGTTAAATGTATTAGTGCGGGATAATAGGGTGAGATACTTAAAGATGGCCCGAATTCTCATCAGTGGCTCAACTTGTGCCCGGCCTAAAAAGACAGAGACTACGGGTAACCAGTTAAACCATTTTGCACCTGCAGACCTATTGTGTTGTCGCTATTGGTCCCCGGAGATATTCTAATTGCTTCCATTCACTATCCTGTCAATCCCTTGAGTTCTGATAATAGGCATCATGACAATAGGCCCTTTGAAATTCAGTCAAAGTATAGTCGGTCATCAGCCAAATTGTGTCCTGGATCATCCTAGACATTGTATTGCTGGTGACCGGTTATACAATGAATGAATTTCAAAGGGTCCATTGTCCTGATGCATATAAGCAGAACTCAAGGGATTGACTGAATAATGAAAGAAAACAATTAAAATATCTCCGGGGACCAATAGCGACAACACAATAGGTCTGCAGGTGCAAAATGGTTTAACTGGTTACCCGACGTAGTCTCTGTCTTTTTATGCCGGGCGCAAGTTGAGCCACTGATGAGAATTCGGGCCATTGGCGTCATATAAAAGTGAAAGCCAATGTCATGACACTGATTATTCCGAATGACGTCATGAATTATAAATATAATCACTTGAATTGTATCTAAATATAATATTATCATATACCTATACATATATGAAAATAGAAACAACTTGAATATGAATAAATCAACACAAATTAATACTCCTGTAATATAAAGCAAGTGTTAGTCCGGTTAGTCGATGTAAACAATGATTCACATTCAGAATGTCATGAATTTAGATGGTTAGTTTGAAACCCATATTATGCACAAAAAAAATCACACGATGTACATACACGATGAATATAAATGAAATAGGATTGTTCTCCTGAACCAATGTTGGTTTCGTGTACAAGGACAACAATGCATTACAATCCCAAACTTCAAAACAGCAGTAACGGGTTAATCACAAGAACAATGTGCGTTAGCAACATGATACTGTTGGTGCCGAGTGCAAAAAATAACCATCTTGGTCATATAATTGGTGGGTTAATAAGCCAGGTGCGTGTGCAAAATATTACTGCTGGTGCCAAGTGCAAAAGAACAAGCCCTGATTTCATCTACTCACGCTGGTGGAGGCTTTTTCTTCGGCGTTTCCTTGACAACAGGTTTGGGCTTTTCCTTCGGGGGTGGTACCTCCTTCTTGACCGGTATAGGGGGTTTTACTTCCGGTTTGGGTTTCTCAATCGGTTTAGGGGGCTCTTTTTTAACGGGTTCCTTCTTAGGAGGGAGTTCTTTCGGTGGTGGAGGTTCCTTAGGTTTCGGGACTTCCTTTGGATTAGGAATTTCTTTCGGTTTCGGGACTTCTCTTGGCTTGGGAATTTCCTTCGGTTTGGGAAGCTCTTTCGGCTTGGGAATTTCTTTCGGTTTCGGGATTTCTTTTGGTTTCGGGATATCTTTGGGCTTTGGCAACTCTTTTGGTTTTGGAACTTCTTTGGGCTTAGGAATCTCCTTTGGTTTTGGGACCTCTTTCGGCGGCGGTGGTTCCTTGACGGGTTTGGGTTTAGGTTCTTCTTTAGGCTTTGGTTCGGCCTTTTTCGGTTCCGGCTTTTTCGGTTCGGGTTTGGGCTTCGGGGGTTCGGGCTTTGGCTTTGGGGGTTCTTCCTTTTTGGGCTCGGGCTTTTTCGGCAGCGCCTTCGGTTCGACTTTCCTCTCACTATTTCAACGAACATGACGAATATACAAATGAATGACCGAATTGCAAAGGGGAGTAAAACGGGGGAAGAAATTAAACAATTGAAATTAATATATAGAAACGTACTGAAAGAAAAATAAAAACATAAAATCGAGATGATGATATAAGATGATAAGATAAAAATAACCGGAAAACTACATTCAGGCTGTAACAAGTATGATCAAACAGCGATTATATTTCTTTCTATCCACTAAATAAAAACAAGGAAGGCTTTGTAAAAAAGGAGTGATACATGCACACAATTTACTAATAACATATCTTCTAATTTCTATTCTACATGACAATTTGAACTTTATACTAAAGACAATTATGATAAAAAAAGAAGGATATAAATAACATACGACAAGAACGAGAATAGCACAACCAAAGAAAATAAGAACGTTTTCATCAAGAAGTATATGGAAATGAACAGAATTTGAAGAAAAACAATTTATACATTTTAGAGGAAAACTAAATTTGCATTATAGAAAAAAGTTTTTTTTTCTCTCCAGAAATTCATCTACAGACGAAATTACTTGGAACAGAAATAAAGAATGAAATACTAATATCGAAGTAAAGGAACATTTCAACTGTCTCGAGCTGCTTATGAGTACTACTAATGTATCAAAGACAGGCTGAAAATGTCAACAAATTCACATTAGAACTACGGACCTTTTCTGTGGCTTCGGAGGTGGTTCGGGTTTTTCCGGAGGCGGCTCGCGTTTCTTCGGCTCGATGGGTACGGTCGGTTTCTTGCCCTTCGGCGGTGGCGGCGGCGGTGGCGGGGTCTTCGGCCGAAGTCGCTCCTGTCTTTCCGGCGGCTTCCACTCCGTGCTCGTCGTTGGCTTCGCCTGGTTCTGCTTCAGCTCGAACTTCTTCGGCTCCTTCCACTCGGTGTCACTTCGGGTCGGTTCGACAAACTTCGTGGCCTGTTTCTCGCTCTTCTTGATCTGGAAGCCATCGCTCTTCGGGACGTTGAGGTTTCGGTCCTTGGAGAACAGATCGGACGTTTCCGTAACCTTCTTCTCGGTCTTCTTCACCTCAAAGGCCTTTGGAGCTGCGATATGAGCAGAATGAAACACAAAATGGCATGAGTGACATTATAGAAATTTATACATTTCTAAATATGTGTAGGTAATAGATTTGTTTTGTTTTGTAAAAGCAGAAATGCTAAATAATGTTATAAATGTAAAGTGCTTTACCTGAAATGATATGGGGGCTGTAATATAATAACGTAATCTTAGTAAGCAGATGGAGAAAATACATTCAAGTGGACTTTACTGGCAATAAGAACGAGTAATCATTTTTTGTATAGTACATGATTACAGTAAAATACAGATGCGATTCGAACAGTTGAAGTATCATCTTAGATGTAGCTTATCAGCCATGATCAAGCGCTCAGATTGTATATATTTTATGTCAAGGGACATTATGATTTGAAATTTGTATTATACCATTCTCTCTTCAAAATAATGAGAAGTAATATATTTGTCGCGACTGTAAGAAACCAACCGATCGTTTTCTGATCGATTTTCCCTGTGTTCAAAATTAGTTTGAAAGGGATCTAATGACTTTTTTTGACATGTGCAAAAAGTGATGGATGGTTGATAAAATGTGTCTTGTGATCTGACATGGCCTCTGATTAATGTGTGAATATTTCACGTTAAATGGATGTTGTGTATGGCCGCGTGATGAGCGAATATACAGTGATATTCACTAACTCATTGCACTGACTTTGTACAAGGTTATGACTTTCCAGTGGATAGTAAATGCCTTTTTAACGAAAGGGAAATTCGAAAAACCGTAACTGTTCCATGCTTTTGTTGTTAATGCAAATATAACAAGGTTTGAGAGAACCGGTAATAAGTTTCAAGGATTTGGACAATATTACTAGATCCCTTTAACGATGCATACCTTTATAGAGCGTCTTCCTCCTCTCAATCTCCTCCTGTTTCCTCTTCGCCTCTTCCTCTTGTTTCCTCAGTCGTGCCTCCTCCAGCTGGCGCCTCTTCTCCTCTAGGCGGCGCTCTTCCTCTTCAAGAGCTAATATTTTTGAATGATTTGTAGCGTTAGGGAAACATTATTACTATCAGATATTATTATAGCCAAGTGAAGTGTATAATATGAAGTTAAAACCGAACTTGTTATAGATACAACAACAACATTATTCCGATTTCCTACTTAAAAGTCCATTAGTAGAATAACTTATATTGAAATATTGATTGATTTTTGCGGAACATGTAGGCTACTACTAGTCTAAAAACAAATTTACAATTATATTTAGGCAGCTTAATAATCGGTGAATTTCAGAGGGAAAACAAATATAATTATTGTTAAAAAATAGTTGAATATAGTTGATTAGTTGAAAATCTTTGAATGAATTATTAAGGAATCATAATTCCCAGTCAGGCATATAACACGAGCCAACTGTTCAATATTCACATAATACCAGCTCGAATGACTCCATTGCACGAGCATTTGATTTTCATTAACTATAATACAAATATATTAAACAATTTTGTGATAACACGATGTACATAATGATAATGTATGGATTAAAAAAATCATGTTGATACGTGTATATATAAATTTATTTACAATACATGATAGTAGCCCGCATATTTTAGTATCCGTTGCAATAAATCACAATAATGTTATCGCAATGAAAAACATAACAAAACAAAAAGGTGACATCTACTCTTTTATAATTACGTACATAATGACAAAACATAAATGGCAACATTTTACAATTAATTATATTCAATCATTATGTGCTGTGATGCGGCTCTGTCTATGACAATGTACACGAATTCAATATGAGTTTCTTGTGAATTGAAATGAAACGAAGTACCATTTTAAAAATGCAATACAAACAAAAAATATGTGATTCAAAATGATGCAATGAAAATGTATGATAAATCATGATAATGAACCTTCTGATGCAATGGATGTGCCGACCCCGGAAGTAGATCCGTCCGACTCGGCCTGCTTGGACGAGAAGTATTCTGGCCAATAGCGTTTGACATCTGTGATGACGTCATGAATGACAGGTGGATTGATATGAACAAAAAATAAAAGAAGTATACATATTGTAGTTAACTTGAAACATACATTTAAGTATAATTTGGGTACATCATAATCAAAATGGTTTAAAATCCGTACTCTGGCCGCTGTTGTTGTTGTTGTTGTTGTTGTATAATATGACGTCCAATTTATTTATTTTATATGTCATTAATACTTATTTGCTGCTTCCAACCCAGGTGTAGTAAATGGGTACTTAAAGGGACTTAGTAACATTGTCCAAATCCTCAAAATAAATTTTTCATTCTAGCGGATCCCTCATACCTTGTTGTATTCGTATTAACAATAAAATCATGGGACAGGTGTCGGTTTTTAAAATTTCCCTTTTGTTACAAAGATATGTACGATCGAAGTATTCAGATAAGAAAAACTCCGGGCGAGTTTTTCTTCTGTGTACAAAGTGAGTGCAGTGAGTTATTTTCGCCATTACTTGGCCATGCAATGTCCATTTGACTTGAAATTTTCACACAATACCCTGTGGACATATGAGATAACAATAATATACATTGCATCAACCATTCATCAATTTTTGCACATGTCAACAAAGTTACTAGATCCCTTTAACAGGAATTCATTCCTTGAAATGCTTGAACGCTTGAATAAGGCTGCTCGGCTAAAGCCACGGTAATGATGCTCCGAGCGCTTTGAGACTAAACTGTAATAAAGCGCTATATAAAAATGGGCAATTATTATTATTATTATTATTATTATTAATGTTATCTCAAACCCTTTTTTCACATTTCCGTTATTATTTTATTTTCTTTGAATGTTCGATGTCATTGTGCATTTACTATGTATCGGCCTTTAAGCTGTTATTTAAAAAAAATCAAATTGTGCTCAATTCAATTAAATTCAATTAAAATTAATAAAAAATAATAAATGCATTTTGTCCATGTCTTTATTTAAAACATCATACCATTGCGGACAACTTTGAACGAAATAGGTGATAATTTCCAAGGAAATGTCATTGGGATTTATACAAAATATGCATTCGAAAGGTACGAGGTGTGTATATTTTTGATATCTAGTTGTCAGAATTCAAATCAATTAAAAAAAAAAAAAAAAAAAAAAAAAATTGTGTTTCAAACCACTTACCTTCCATACACGCGTAACAATTTTCTATATTGGAGAATAGACAAAGAAAAAATGCAACAGTTATTAAATAGAAACAAAAACCCCCGTTGCTTACAGGAGCCAGGTGGGTGATAATTAAATTATATCGGGATATCAGAATCTCGAAGAAACCGGGATTTTTTGCAGTAAACAGATATACCCAGCTAGCCACCTGACGTTGGGCCGATGTCGGAATTTGGTTGCCGGATGTCGGCATATCGCCGTTGGCTCGAGGTTAAAATGTCCGCCAGCCCAACATCGTCACGACGTCATTTTTGTGATATATTGGCATAAGGTCATTTTCCGACAATGGCCCAACATCATGTCATGAGATGATGTTGGGCCATTGTCGGAAAATGACGTTATGCCAATATATCACAAAAATGACGTCGTGACGATGTTGGGGTGGCGGACATTTTAACCTCGAGCCAACGGCGATATGCCGACATCCGGCAACCAAATTCCGACATCGGCCCAACGTCAGGTGGCTAGCTGGGTAGGCGTTTTTACAAAATTATGAAAATTTGGCTTCGTTATTATAAAGCAAGCTCGTATACATATTTGCTATTAATTTCCTTATACTGTAACTACTTTTAAGTTATTCTCTGTGTACACTGTTTAGACGTCATAATTAACGTGGTAATCATTAATGTTGGTCTCTCACTTTAGATTTTAGTTTCGCAATACATTGAATCGAGTTTTTTTCAACTCACGTTCGTGTAACGTCAGCTGCGCCTCGGGCCCCTCTCGCATCCTCCCCACAATCCAGTCGGGGATCTGAAGTGACTTCGTCCGCGGGATCGAAGGCAGCGGCAGGACCGGGTCAGACAGCTTCGTGACGTTCAGGAAGTATTCGTCGACATCATCGGCGTGGTCGTTGTCGTCGTCGTTGCTTTCGACGTCGCCATCGTGGGACGACATGTCAGCTTTATTTTTGTAGTGATAATGATGATTTTAGGGGCGAAAATGTGGAAGCGTATAATATATGTGTATACAAATGTACGATGTGTGAACATTAATGAGGATGTGTCACATAGAAATGTAAACAAAATGTAAACACAATAGTTGTATAGAGCACAGTCGTGTTTTAAGCGTTTATGTTTATGGAATGTCACGTGGTACCAATTTAGCACATTATGAAATTATGAAATTGTAACAAAATAATAAAACGGAGTGTTTGATTTTAAAATGACAAAATTTGTGCCATTGCTGCATGAACATGGACGAAGGATATGGAATACTGACGTGATATCATGCCACGGTTTATAAAGCAGTTTTGGCTGAGTGAAATTACATGTGAAAATATGGAATTATGATATTTAACTAGCGACAAATGTTCCGTTTGTAAACAAAACATAAGCAGCTTGGCGTTTAAATACCTGAGATGTAATCGGAGGGAGGCTGGGGCGAGACGGCGTCCTTCGATTGGCGGACGACGGCCCGGTCCACCATCACAAACCCACCGCCAACTCGGCGAGGCTTCGTCACGTGAACACTGAGAAATACACAGGGATGTCAATGATGCAATGTGTACAAGTGTAACGATAAAGATTGCAATATTTGATGAAGAATTGAAAATAACACAAAATAATAAAAACAAACAAAGTTTAGTTGCAACTATGCTAATGTTCTGTAATACAAAATAATAGTGAAACAGTGAATACGGGCACTGATGCTAATATCCATTTGTCATCATCATCATCATCATCACCATCACCACCATCACCATGATCATGATCATGACCATCATCATCATCATCATCATCATCATCATCATCATCATCATCGACATCATCATCAAGGTCATTATCATAATTACCATATTCATAATCTTGAGTTGCATGACCACAGTATTATCAGAATAGGTCTGTTTCAGTTTTCATTAATACACGTACCATTTAGCAAAAAATGTAGATTCTACACATGCAAATTAAACAAATAATTATACAAAGTATTCAACATTGTTTAGGCCACCCTGTACTTCCGAATATGATTGACTTCAATTTTTTCAATTTCAATTTCAATTTATTCTTGCTTTCAATGGTACAAAAGGATGAGCTGCATGTGGGGTTCAGGAGAAGATGAGGAAGAAGAGTTGCGCTTAGAAAGGAGCTATGCACTTACTGGGGCGTGTTGCTAAGGGGACAGCCATAGCAGACGCGGCTCGTTGCTAGGGTGTCTTTCCCCTTGTCGTGGTCGTGGTCGTTCTGAGGAACCAGTCGCGCCGTTTCGACGTCGACGCCCACCTCGCCATCCCTTTCGCGGTGATCGGTGTCAACGTAGAACATGGGAACCTATATGTAGAGAAATGTATTCCAGGTTGTGGTAACTGCCTCAAATTATACTGAAGATAATACTTTTGTTTTAAGTTTCATAGTATTCATTGCATATGAAATTATAACATGAGCACAACTGAATGAAGTGAAACATTTGTTTTATTAGCGAATCGGATTATATGTAAATTGTTCATCCTATTCAATTATTGACTATAACGTAATAATTAAAAACAAAATTAATGAATAAAATAAATGGCGGTTAAATAAATAAAACGCTGCAATAAATAAGTACAAAATAAAAATAAATGAAAACATTAATAAGTAAATAATTAAAGTAATAAGTAAATATTATATCAAATTTAAAGTACACCAACCTTGACATGTCCGTTTTTACTAAGCTCGGCCGCGCAGCCATGACACAGCTTGGGAGGACCTGACACGGAAGCGTTGTCGTCCCGCCGGACCGTCGGGGTGAGTTCCTTGGGGTGGAGGCTCGCAGAGCCGGTGAAGGCAAGAAATGTTCGACCATCGGCGCTAACAGCTGCAGCATGATCATGATGATCATGATGATGCGCTGAAGCTGTTGAACCCCCATCGACCAGCGAGGGGACGCTAGCGGTCCCGGCGGACACCTCCCATCGCTTCCGCAGGAGATGGGCGGGGTAGGTCTCGGAAAGGTTCGCGAAGAGACTGTCGTAAAGTCTGTAAAAAAAAAAAAAAAAAAAAAAAAAAGGGGGGGGGGGGGGGTAACAATTTTCATGATTTCAAAAGGTGGAATTTTGATCAAGATTAGGTTTGGCTTTATAGAGCTATGCATTTTGAAGTAAAACTATTAACAAAGTAAGAAACAATTTATAATTTAAGGAGTAGTGGTTCGTTAAGAAAATATGCATGCAGAAATTAGGGGTAGCCTGAACACTATTTTTGTGATAATTATGATTATACTGATTATACAAGACAGTATTAAATCAGATTTGTTTGTAATGAAAATGTTGACATTTCATAGAAGAATGGAATAAATGTTTTATGTATGATCTCAGGCATACATGTTTAATTTTATTCATTGAGTTACTTCTTATATTACGAGCTCGAGCTTGTTACCATGGTTACGCTGATTGTCGAAAACGCGTAATAAACATGAAACAAGTATTGGTTGCCATGGATTTGGTTTCCAAATCGTAAATGATCCTCAACTGTTAGTACTAAAACTATAATACATGCAACTTTCTTTATTTAATACAACATTTTTATTTTCTATAATTCAAGATAGCTTGTATTACAACACCGTTTTCTCCAGGCGAATATAACAAGATCCCCACAGTTATACAATATAACGATCTTTCGATAGTGATTGACATGCAGTATACATCTTGCTTATAAATACGGGTTCTAATTTCACTCATGTTGGAATATAAGTACATGTATATACAAGTATTTATACTTCGATAAAACAAAACAATGTGTCATTTAAGCGACTTGTTTGTAAACATGGAATGAAATTTCACGCTCCTTGTACCAAGGGAATGGGAAAATATTTATCATTGTACTAATTCATTTTATCTCATGTTTCGAAGAATAATAGCTTCATTGATGGTGATGATTGGTGTCTTAGCTACGGGAGGGGGGGGGGGGGCACGGGGTACGTGCCCCCTCCCCAATAAAATGAAAAACAAAATACAAAACAGTAAGGGCAAACATTCTTTAAAAACATAAACTAGAGTACGTAGCTGCTGCTGCGGGGATATGCGCCGGGGCACGTACTTGACCCCTCCCCTAGAATTTGACAAAAAGCAATACCAAAAAGAAGGGTAAACATTCTTTAGAATAATACAATACATTGAGGGTGCCCCCCCCCCCCCCCCCACAAAAAAAAACAACAACAACAACAAACAAAACACATAAATAAAACAAAACTACTCTAATCACACTAGCTATGCCACTGCTTATGTTCTAAGTTATTGGTAATAACAATCAATTATTAGTTCCATTTTTATTCTCAGGTGTACACAGCTAAATATATATTAAACTTTTCGTTACTATTTGGACCTCTTTGTTACCCTCTCATTATATCAATTATTTGCCCCCTATTCAACAACTGAAGCCAGGTTAAAAATAATCATCATTCTAGTCGCAATAAATAGTTGCGTCTTTTCAAAACGATTGTACATTGTATTTCTTTCCTTTTGCATGTTTTGAATTTCTAACTCTTTAATTCCTTTTCCGGATTTAAAGAGCTAAAACCAAGCTTTCTTATACTTATAATTTTAAGTATGTTTAGTTAAGGGGTTACTGATAACAAACTCGGCATGTGAATGTACATTTTATCACTGTATAAATAGGAATCAGAATAAATTGAAATGAACTTACCTGTCGATGTGTGGTAGGACGGGTTGTTTAGAATGGATCTTCGAGTCCTGAAAAATAAGGAACAAAACATATCCACTTGATTAGAAATATAATCATACTAATTTATCATTCCATATTATACTGTTTTAACTGGAATATATAAAGTAATATAACCACAAATACTTGCTTAGTTGTAATTACGCATCACAATATCATACCACATACATTGTTTTTAATGGAATGCACAAAATAATAATATAATAACGAAATGAAAAGGCTATACCGTAGTGTAATGAAAATAATAATAATAATACCACATAAATTGTCTTAACAACTGGAAAACGAAACTCGTAAAATGACACAGAAGATCCTCCAATCGTTCCAATAGCCGGGGCGGCCATGTTGGACAGTGTATTTTGACATGACGTACAAACTACATTTGACTAAACTAATTATACACACATTTTACTCCATCCAGGTATAATTGTCTAGATACATACGAACTTCTTGTAGTTGGTGTAGTGAGGGGAACTAAAAAATGTTGAGTGGGTGGGGGGAGGTAATAACAAAGACGAGAGGGGGCAATCATACGACGGAGCGTCCTACATATGCCCCCCCCCCCCTAAGAAAATACGAATACAAATACAAATAATATTAATTTAATTTCCCCTTCTTTGAGGAAAGGGCGGTGCTTTGGGACGGAAGGGGTGCAATTTTCCCCTGACCCCCTCCCCAATCTATCCACCCTTGTGACACCGGGGGAAAAACAAACCCTGTGGCTGTGATCGACCAACAAGATGTATCAAACTTTCCCTCCAACAATAAATTAGGAACTTTCCGTCAACATAGCGTCGGGATGCTAATTAAACAAAACTAGAATGGGACCAGACTTCTAATTGTCTGGACTCCCACGAGGTGTGAAGGATCGGGCTTTTAGCGGCGTGACTTTACCTCATTAGGTGAAAACGGGATACGTTCAAGGTTTCTCGAGACAACAACTTTCACTTTTGGGTCGATAATGATGACGTAGCCAGGGGGTCAACCGAGATAGGGCGACGGGGGGGGGGGGGGGGGGATGGGTTCCTGTTCCAATGCAATAATTTGGTTTGGCCTGTATTTATTTATTTCTACATTATCAAATATGATGGAGCAATGGATTATACGTTATCAAAAGCAACACAGCAGAACCGAATTAAATGAATAGAAAATACTCATATAGTTATACAAATATCTTCATATATTTTCATTCCCTTCCCCACAGAGGTGCTATGTGAGAAACCATACTCTCTAAGAGGAGGAAGGGGGGGGGGGGGGGTATACTCTCCCCCGCCCCCACCCTCGTTTATCTACACAATTCCGTAATAACAACATACACTAAATGGGAGGGATTGTCGTATGTATTTGGCACAAATAACACGAATGTTGCTTCAATTTTTAAATACCAATGCTATTGACAATTTGTGCGTGTCAGACTTTTTCTTGGAAATTAAAAATTGTTCTATAGATTCAATAGAGAGAGCATTGGAACAACATTATTATTGCTAACTAATAATAAGTTGTGTTATTTAATTTTACCTCAAAAACTATGTATTATTGTACAATCACTAAAATAAGGGACACTCATGACAATAGTAGAAGTCGTCACGATCTTGCTTTTTTTTCTCTTCTTTTTTTAATTTCGTGTTTAAATAGTGAGTTATGTATGTAATTATAATACACTATAATTTGGTTTAGTTATTTATATTGCACTACGCCAAGGTTCCATAGTATTTTATTATTGTTCCCTTTGTGTGCGTGTAAGGTCTGAAGGTTAGGGCATTGAAACAGAACCCACAGTGAAAATTATTAGTGGATACATCTTTGAGATTTATTAAAGGTTCTATGTCATAGAAATCACATTAAAAAACATTGTTTAGCCTATCAGGGATAGTTTTTCACGTGGATTCCAATTAAAATAATTATTGTTTTCAATGGAAAAGTCAATGAAACGAGAAATCAACTTGAACATTCAAATTGGGAACGCCCACAAAAAATGTTTACGGAGTGAAATTCTGCAAGTGACCTCATCTGTCAATCACAACTCGGTTACTTATAAGATGAACAATGCACCTTCACAAAAGACGAGCGCCTGCTCACAATAGTATCACATGATTGAATACACGACCAACTAATACACTTTCAATTTCAATAGCAGTTGCTATGTGAGAAAAGCCCAACCATCATTATGACAAGAAATGCACTGACAAGCTATTGTATGGAAGCATGCAGGGCATGCTATTGTGAGCATATTCTTTTTGTCCTTCTCCTTTTCCAAATAATGTAAGCTGACCAGTGATGTCAATAGCTTATCAGTGCTTTTCTTGTCCTTATGATGGTTGAGGTTTTCTGACATACATGTAGCAACTGCTATTGTAATTGAAATTGTGTGGGTTGGAAGTGTATTCAAATATGTGATACTATTGTGAGCAGGCGCCCAGCCTGGGCGAAGGTGCATTGTTCATCTTACAAGTAACTGAGTTGTGATTGACAGATGAGGTCATATACATAATTTCACTCGAGAGAGGTGGGGCTTAGGCTTGCCATAGCAAGATAAACAAAATAATTGAAAAAATATTTTAAAATCAACAAAACATATTTCGGTTAAACAGTTTACAAATATATGATGTATACACTTATACAGATAAATATAAGTCAACATGTATTCGCATTGCATAGCCCCTTTAAAGCGTAATAGATTTTTAATGATTCGTGATATATATATTTTAATTGAAAGTTTTAATTATTTATTGCAGGGAATTTGAAATAATTAAATATAAAATTGTGTGATTTTATAAAGTTATATACTATTCTCACTTTGCCTAATTTTGTTTGAATTTCAAAACCACAAACCCTTGACAATTAGTGTAAACAAACTATGTATTATTGTACAATCACTAAAATAAGGGACAGACATGACAATAGTGGAAGTCGTCACGATCTTGCAATAATACTGATAACTGTTTAGATAATTTGAAGAAGCTTGCAAAAGTTACTAATCATACTTGCCAAAACGATATCAGGTAATAAACATGGGAAATTGGACTATGATATAATTTTTTTCTACAAGTAATTCCCCTCGAAATGTTCATGGGCAAATACGACTAGGCGTCAAATTATCTTTCAAGTGCGTTGTAGCAAAGATACGTGCACTGTAGTTTGTTTTGTGCCTCTAATTATTGGTTTTATTATGATAATACAATAGTGTCAACAGTATTGATCTAACAATCAATGATGTTCTATTCCGTATAATTATTTTGGTGCGGAAATATCAACGTTATAATGGTTATGGTAGTATTGCGAATCCTTTATCATAATGTATATCCAATATCAATTTTGTTAAAAGTTAAATCGTGGGAATCGAAAATTGTATAATCGATAGCGTTCCCCCAAAGTAATCTTACAAGCTAACATTTTGGTTTTACATTATAGTTGATTGTGCTATAAAAATATTAATAGTTATTTATACAAAGAACCAAATCTAATATTGACAAAAGCGATCCGGCTGGGTTTTTTTTATCGCTAATCACTAGTCTACATTTGTTTTTACCCAATGCGTGTGTCAATAGACCGTTGCGACGCAACGCATCGCAGATTTAAAGAACCTGTATCCAAGATTTTCATGCAATAAATCAATAGAAAACTCGGATGGGTTATGAATAATTATGGTAAAATATGGCAGTCCACAACATCTTCTCTGCAAACCACCCACACGATATTAACTAGTCTATGAATAATGTAAATTTGCATGTGATATTTCGAATTACGTACTGCCAGCGCGTAATGCATTGAATCGGTCTGTGCATACACAGGTGCGCCAAATGTTCAATAATACAAACAAACATCCCCGTTATGCTGTTATGTCATTTGAAATTTCGCACATGGCATTATACTGTTCACATTTAAGACGATTTGACTTGTAAGAGAGTATTATGCAAATATTCTAAAATTGCATCATTGTGTTCGTAGTATTGTTCTGTCGTCCCTCCCCCCTCGTTTTTTAGTACTTACTTTTACATAATTATTGTGTTAATGACTGATTGGATACCATGGCAACTGTCACGTTATCGTGATCTCCTATTAGCTTGAAATGTCTCCATATCAACCATAATAATAATTATAGCCACGGCATGAGACAATTTGAATATATACGAAGTGTGGTCGCGTCAAACTTATACAGTTCTTGGATACCATGGTAAACAAATAACGGCTTTGCCTTTTCAACTTGTAATGTCAACAGAATTTAGACGGCAATAAAACAGTTGAGTAATTATGGACATACAAGTCCGAGGTCCGAAGATCAATTGGATGTACGTGGAACAACCACAGTGTGACCACCAACATGACCAACAACCAATTTATATATTCTTTCTTTTGTTAAGCATCTTGTATTATAATACGATATTATAACATTACGAAAATATGAAAGGTCATAATTTGGCCTTTAGGGTGAAACAAATTTGTATGAAATATTTTGTTTATTCGATATAATTCTCCAATTACTTGATTTTCAGACATGTTGGTAATAACAAATAATATTTTTATTTATAACAGCTACTTTGTGATTTGCGCCTTGCTTTATCTTTTTTGTTTAAATTACAAAATATCTTTTTGATATGTAAATCAACAGTGCTCTCCAAAATCGTCATAAGAAAATATGGCAATATAACGAGCTTTTAATGTCATGGTTCCAGAGTTACAATTATTCTATTATCACAAACATCGGCATCGAATTGAAACAAAAGTATCTTTCAAGGGGGCACCCGGATTTGAACCGGGGACCTCTCGATCTGCAGTCGAATGCTCTACCACTGAGCTATACCCCCTCTGACACTTCGTCTGCGGTTCAGATTGCTAATATAATGTACTGATTTTGAGTACGTGTATAGGCCGATGCACTTGAGGGTCGGGCAAGCATATCGGATTCATAGGCTCCATTGATTTTGCAAAGGTCTATAGTATTAGGACGCTCCACACCCACTTCCTTATTTGCGGTACGTGTAAGGTTAAAGGGGTAGTACAGTTTTGGTAAGGCTGAGCTTTAGTAATCAAAACATGCACAATAACATTGCAAACTAATAGTTAGAACTCCACCATGCTCCACCATAGACAATTACAAACGACTAAGTTAAAAGCCTGTTATCATAAAAAAAAAAAGAGCCATTAAAACACACAAGAGGGCGCTCTCTAAAAACTAATTGGTTTCAACCATTTAAAATGAAATATTATGCATGTGATGTTTTGTTGAAATAGTGATAGATAGAGAGATAATCAACGACTATTTAAAAACCTCTTTTGTAATTTTATGAAAAGAGGAAGCATTTAAAAAAAAAATGTAACGGCTGGTTCAAATTTTCGAATACTTGTGGGGCCCCGCATTTATTACAAATGGTTATGTTTATGGATATTTCAGCCATTTCTGAACCGATTTTGATCAAATAAAGTTTATTCTGTCATTAAAATTGTATGCTCTTTCAAATTTGACACTCAGTTTTTCATTATCTCACAAACAAATTATTTTGTGTAGCGCCCTCTATACCAAAACTCAACTATCCCTTTAACGCAGACTTAAAGAGACATACCAGTTTTTGCAAATGATTGTGTGTACAATAATTTTTTTTTAAATAACAGTTAATATCATACATGATTATCATATCATACTGGAAACTAAACCAATCTGATCAAAGCGAATCTCAAACTGACATGACTGAGTCAGTGGTTAGCTTTGAATATGAAGGAAGTGGCGCAGCGTAGCATTACACCGGATTACGCAACAATGTAATTGTAAATTGGGATATCACATATAAATTTATCGGTGCATACTCTTTGAATTTCTTACTTGTTGTCCTTATGTATTTAACATTTACCAACATTATGGTGGGGATGACCACACGCCCCCCCCCCCCCCCCCCCCTAGGGATTCAGATAATTTTTTTTTCATTTTCTGGGCGATATATATGTTGAGTCACTATAAATGATTTCTTTAACAAAATGAATACGTCTGAAACCCAAACTTGTTTTAAAAAGCAATCAAAAGTGTCACTGTAATTGCACGAAGAGTAGCCTATACGTTTTTAATTATGTGAAGTATGAAGGAATGACTTATAGCGCTGCTCATGTAAGTAAGATGGTGCTTTGGATTACTATTATTCCGGGCTACTATTACCCTGGTCAGCGATTATTTCCTATCCTATTGTTTATGAGAAAGTTCCTTTTTTTTAAAAGGGGGAATGGCGAATGGGACTAGTAGTCCGAATAGGTCAAATGTAGGTGAGGACCAAACGACAGGGGTTACCCGACTCTACTATATCTACATGCAGCGTTGTAATGATACACGCTCGAGAATTGATACCAGTCTTGTTGCCTGGAGACCGTGACGCTACGGTGCGAAGCGAACTCGCCTACACCCACCCGACGTATAATGGTGCACGTCATGACTGATTCCCTGCGAGACGATCACCCTGGCTAGCTCGCACCCATTTCAGTGACTGTGTCTGGATCCACGTAGTGAGTGTTTCAGGGGGAGTTTAATGCATGTTTATTTTGAAGGTTTGGGCCCTTTCAAGTTTGTTTGACCTTTTTGAACAATAATGTCATGAACTTGAATCTACGGAATTCCAAAGTCCCATGGTACAGAACAGGATTGAGGGTTTAACATTTCACATATTAAATTAAAGGGTTCTAGTAACATTGTCCAAATCAAACTTACTTATTACTCTAGTGGTCTTCTCATACCTTGTTTTATTCGCATTTATTTAACAAATAGAAGCAAGGAATAGGTTTAGGTTTTTCGAAGTCTGAAGTGTTCAGATTTGTAATTATTCACTGGAAATGTATTACTGTGTACGAAGTCAATGCAATGAGCTAAGCGAATATCACTTTGCATTTTCGCTTTTTACTTGGCCATATTTGTGATTATAACTCAGTGAACATATCAGATCATAACCGATACTAAACATTATCAACCATTCATCACTTTTTGCACATGCCCACAAATACACTGTATTTACAGTAATAACCTCGACAATATAGTTATGATAGTAGAACTTACAAGTTGAATGTGTTTTTGTACCATGCTTTTGCCCGATTACTTTCACTGGCCTTTGGAACAATATTGTCACCGGGGGCCCATATTATACCATGAACGTGTCACGTTCATGGTATCACGTGAATGAATGGAATTCCAAATGTCCCGGTATAGAACAGGATTTTGGTTGAAATTTCAGTCACGTATTCCTACTCACCTGTCAGTTTTTGACAAAATAAATCATAATTTACGTATGCAGGATAACTTGGACAGAGATGAATAATTGCATACTGGCAAACTTATACGATCTTTATAATGTTTTCTTTTCTTGTACAATTTTTCCAATCTGTTTCCTCAGGTTTTGAGGCAAGGGTGACTGAACTGTGAACACCGGGGGGACCCGGGGGCACATACCACAAATTTGTTACCGAATACCTCTCATTTTACAGAATTCTCATAAAGAGTGATTCATCGGGCATCCCTTTTCCATGTACGTGTATATGACTAACGGCAAAGATGAATGAACGGTAAAAATGTGTACAAAATCAAATCTAAATGTATGCAGACGTAAAGATAATAGTATACGGTATTTCCTAAATTTGATTTACTCAATTATATCTAAACAAATCACGACTTTTGTTACTTTTTGTTTTAGTCCACAAGGTCAATGTCGATTCACGTTGTCGTTTATTATGATCATTTGCAAGCACATTAAAGAAGGCTACATTAATTTTCAATAAAAGATCATCCTAACTAATTATAAAGGTCAGAAAATAAAAAATATGTATCATGTAATGATTATCATATTTCTGCGAATTCATTATAAATATCAATAACATAGGTATACAGATAAGGTCTGCGGACATATTGTATAGCTATATTTGTGTTGTTGTCATCTTTGAACATATTGGTAATAAAGATATTCATTCATTCATTCATTCATATGGACTATTTTTCTTTTTGTGGTGATTGAAAATATAATAATACAAATATGTATCACTTTGGTGAAGACTATTCCAATTATCTTATTCAAAAGAATAATAGTTACGCTGTTCGCCGAGAAGTTACACTTTAAAATAAATAGAGCCATACTTATACATTATAAAAACACTCAGATGAAATGTTAATAATGTTGCCGCTGCAGTAAAACGAACATTAAATGCTTACGAATGTAACGCACGTTTTCATATAGGTCATTCGAATAAATTCTTATGCGTCATCAATAAATAATTTTGGTTCCAAAGTACGTCCACGGTCGTAAGCCTATAAAAACAACGAACACGGATAACAAGTAATTACAAACATGCCAATTATAATGTCCGGCATGATATACTGAGTTATTTTGATCATCATTGTACTTGAACCATAGTTAAAGGGGTAGTTTAGTTTTGGTAAGGCTGAACTTTAGTAGCCAAATCCTGCACAGTAACATTATAAACTAATAGTTATAACTCCACCATGCTCGAAAGGTATACAAAATTACAAACGACCAAGTAAAACGCCCGTAATCATTCAAAAAGAGCCATTAAAACACAAGGGGGCGCTTTTTTAAAAGGCATTGGTTTCAACCATTTTCAACCAAAATTATGCATGTGATGTTTTGTTGATATAATGATTAAATAGCGAGATCATCAACAACCATTTAAAAAACGCTTTTGAAAATTTTTGAAAAAGTGCAAGCATTTTTTTAATTTATTCAAAAAATTATCTAATTATTTGGGCCCCAAATAATTATAAGATCAGATATATTTATTGATATTTCAGCCGTTTCTGGGTCGATTTTGACCAAATAAAGTTTATTCTGCCATTAAAATTGCATGTTCTCTCAAATTCGACACTCAGTTTTTCATTACCTCACAAAAAAATTGCGATGTGCAGCGCCCTCTCTACCAAAACTAAACTACCCCTTTAAGTAGTAATGAACATTGATTCCTCATCAAAACATGATGAGACGTGATTAAAACGCACCGAGTTCATAGTTGATGATGATGATGATGATCCACATCATTTGTATGGCGCCATTTATCTGTTCAAACATTCAAAGGCGCCGCAAATATCAAATGGTTATCGCGGAAAGGTTAAAATTTATCTTATATACGATTGCGGTATATTTGTAATTATGAGGGGCATGTTGAACTCCAAAACATCTCCAAAATTATGTAATTTATGTTAATACATCTCCCAATGTATTTGATAGACTTAGACTATAATAGTAAACCCTGTATATTAATTCAACATGGTAAACCATAAATCATTCATGTTAGTGACGAGGATCAAACATAATAATTATGCAGATAGGGGGACCCGCATAACCCCTTCAATCTCCCCTCCGGACCCGGCCACCCCACCCCAGTCTCCCATGCCCCACCGTGTAGACAGAAGTACACCATCATATTTTGCATAAGGAGCATACAGGCATTCTGCCTGTCTGCGGTCCTATCCCGATAACGCCACATGGTATCTATTATTTGTTGATATTTTTGTGTTAAAGACGTTATTGACACCGCGCATTATATAGCAATGCAAAGCTAACACACAAGCATGAAAAGTGAGTCAATGAGAAGGAAGGGCAATTGGGTTGGGGGGGGGGGGGGATTCCAATATTGGGAACAGCCTGAAGCAAAAACAACAACAACGTGGTTTTATGTATTTCTCTATTTTGATTTCGCCACGGGAGGCCGTGAGGGGAGGGGGAGGGGATGCTGCAGCTGTCTTAGTCTGTGTCCCCCTCCTCATTTTTGTAAAAAGTCTATGGAGAAACATAATACTTCTTCTTTGAATACGGACAGCAATCCATAAACATGGCGTCAATAGTCGTGACGATTGTGTCAACAGTGCCGCAGATTAAACGCTGTCTTTATTTTACATCGATTTGAGAACGTTTCAATTTGAAAAATAAACCAATCGTCGTTGTAAGCAATAATTACTATTCACATGCAAAAAAAAGAAGAAACATGTCGTACTCGTTCCCTTTTCTTCCTGAATTTTCTAATGATTTTCCATCACATCCAAAATATTATAATTATTCTGAAAACAACTTTACAGTGTAGTGTCAATTTTGCAGCTGATCAAACGCTAATTAAACGGTTATAATTGCTCTAAAGACAAAAGTAAAACAAGCACATTCGTTCTGTTCGATCGATAGAAACGGTCCCCTTATTTGTTTTGCGATCAAAATACTCTCCAAACCAAACTATACAAAACTCTTCAGATCATTCTGATGATCCTTTTTAAGTTTTCGGATGTGCGACAAGTATGGTGTATACCTTGGAAGCTTCGTTATACCAAAAATGATTTTTCTTAACCCCAAACAAACAAACATGATCACATTTGTGCAACTACTTTGCATAATTTATATGTTGGGTATGATTCGGCCAAGATTTGATGTTGCCAGGAACATTTCTTTTTTAAAGTATGATAATAATATGCATACAGTTTGAAAACGTTGGCGAATTTGTCTAAAGCCCTCTGCAGACAGAGCCGACTCGACCCTATCCGACTTGTTTCAATCAGGCTAGAGTTGGGCCCGGTCGGTCGGATCCGATTCATCGTGTTGAATCGGCCCCAACTGGCATCCGACTTTCTGTCGACTGGCAAATTGTGTGTCACGAGGCACTGAAAACTGAGCCGATCCGAATGAAAACCAGTCGGATCGGGTCGAGTCGGCTCTGTCTGCAAAGGGCTTAAGTCTTTTGCGAGAAGTAAACGACTCATTCAACCTTGCTTCCTGTCGATCGATCGATCGAGTGCCAAGAAACTGCACGATCGATCCATGAGACGGTATCGATCGACACATTGTGCCATAAAAGGAGCAATGTGTTACGTTATTGGATGATGGGCCTTGTGCGGTGTTTGAAACTATTATTGTACGGGGGGCATGTGCTAATAGCGTACATGGATCAATTAGTAGTTAGTACCTGCCATAATGAGACATTAATGACTGCGCACGTCTCTTTTTGTAATCGTAATTTTGTAAACTTATCCAAAAGAAATGACGCGTTTTTCATGTAGTTACAATGAGTGATTTCAAGTTCGGTGTTGGGCTGGTGTTAGAGTGGTGTTACTCCAAGAGCTGCTTAAATCGAGCTCAAAATCAGCTGTTCGGTTTGGGAGAACCGATACCGATAGTGCTATCGATATCTAAACACCGCCCTAACACCAGCGAAAAGAACAAAAAGGGTTTAAAATGCCGACGAAAATGCCGAAACCCTTTTTCAAATCATTTCAATCATTATGTTTATGATACTGCTGTTCATAATTCAGGGTAATCTGAGACGATAATATGCAGTTCTGTCAGTTAGTAAATGTAAAATCATACCATTTGCATTATTTATTTTGTTATTAGAATAATTCTAAAGACGTGTCACGAGTGTCATGCGCGAATTTTGACAAATATTGATTTGCAGCTGAACAGTGCTATACGCAGCGGAACATTCACTACGCATTACGCCAGAAGTTGCGGCGTTCTTAGTCTGCTCGTGGCCGTTAACGGCGTTGCATGTGCATGCATGAGTGAGTGAGTGAGTTAATAAAACAATGATTGAATTAAATAATTTATAATTATACTAGTTAATGAATCGGGTTAATCTATCAATCAATCATTTAATATAACAATCAATCAATGAGTGAGTGATCAGTAATATAATATAGACCTAGTCAAGTGAGTTAATAAAACAATGATTGAATTAGATAATTTATAATTATGGTTAATGAATCGGGTCAATCTACCAATCAATCAATCAAACAACCATCAATTCAATCAATCAATCAATCAATCAATCAATCAATCAACCAACCAATCAATCAATCAATCAATCAATCAATCAATCAATCAATCAATCAATCAATCAATCAATCAATCAATCAATCAACCAACCAACCAACAACCAATCAATCATCAATCAATCAATCAATCAATCAATCAATCAATCAATCAATCAATCAATCAAATAATTTAATTTAATTATTTGACACACGGAGCTAGCTACTTGACTACCGAAGTAGTTGGTACGGTAGGACTTTTTCTCGGTCGATTATACCCTCCGAAACATTTTATTTTATTTGTATATATTTGTTATTAAACCGGCCAGGAGGTTGCAAAAAAGGCCTTGTCTATATCTAGCTATATAGTCTTATCTAGACAAGTTTAGTCCAGTTTATTTCTGACTAGGTCTAGGCCTAAGTGCCTACTGCCATACTGGGCCTATGCCCAGGGCGAAGCCAGGCAAGCACGGTCGAACTATATTAATAATTACATGAATAATTAAGCAATATTCCATGCAGCATGATATCACTATCAGTACCAATATTAATATAGAACTAGAGTAGTCTAGGTCTAGTCAAGACCGTAATTGTAATAGCGTCAGTCAGTGCAGTGCAAGTGGAATAAACAGAGACAAATGTTTGCTTTATGCCCACTAGTCTAAGACTGAGTGAAGTCTTTAACTAGGCTTAGCCTAGCCCTAGGCTAGGCTAAGTAAGGATTAGCCTTAATTAATAGGCTAGCATGCCGGTCTCGGGGGCTAGGATGATGCTAAATTGTATAGCCTTAATCTTACTCGATCTTAGACTTAGCCTTAGCCCCAGGGGCCAGGAGTATGCTATGCTTAAGACATATCTAGACTATAAATATAAGGCCTATCCGGCCTGTCAGCTCTTGAGTAACTTGTTCTCCTAGGAGTAGGACTATGTCTATGCCTAGAACTAGTAGACTAGGCTACTACATCTACTATATAGTACTAGCAAAAGATAAGTAAGTAAAGTAAGTACAAAATATTAATAATAGTATTAAGTTCTGCTAGTTCTGGCCAATTAACGAGTTAACGACTATGATCTACATGTTAGTATAGGCGCTTGGCCTTGAGTTTGACATATTATTATTAATTATTATGACTTACAGTTACACAGAAAAGGATGGACACAGCACAGGACAGGCCGGTCAGAGGCTACATCTATTTTCAGCAAGCTGGTGATGGTATTAACTGTGATTGAAGTCTGTGAAAAATAAAAATCCACTTGGTCTTGGAATTGGAGAAGTACATGGCCGATTTGAAGCGAAGGCGAGGCGAAGTACGTCTATATATATATAGCTGCATAATTGTGCATGCATTATTTACGTTGTTTGTTTACATTATTTTGGCGTACGTGTAATTACCATATGACCTAATTAATTACCATAAATTAGACTCAAGATCAGACTCGTATTGGTTGTTTATTGATCTTAATAATGTATCCCCAAGAAATGTATCACTATTGGCTTACAAAAATAATAACCCTCAATTATGTTTTATTTTTTTACTAAATATTAAAGAAGACGGTAAATCTAGGTACTTTATAGACCGTGTGTTATCGATATTTGCAAACACAAGTATTCAATTCATATTCTAAATTAAGATCGACTATATATACTAGCCTAGGTTATGATTAATTCATTGATTTGACGTTCACACTAAATCATTGGCGGCGGGGGAAGAGGGGGGGGGGGGGGGGGGCTGGTGGCCAATTTGATAACATTATTAATGATACTTTTTAAAAAATATACCACAATCTACTACTTTAGAACTATACTACTTCTTCTTCTACTACTAGTACTCTATTATAGTACTAATGGAAAGAAAAAAATCTAAATTTTCAGTTTTGGTGTATAGCATCACTTTGTTTACTTTTGCCTAATTGTTTTTTTTTTATTTATCTTGTACGGTACGTTGGTTTATTTTTAGTTGGATCGTCAACCCAAGCTGACTATCATGGGGACTCAAAACCGTCTTCGAATTAATTGGTTCATTAATAGTTTCCATTAATTCTAATCAATTATGAATTCATCGTATAACATACTAACACTGCACTAACACCGAACTTGAAATCACCATTTCTTAAATCCCTAGGGGCTAGTGTTAGTGAATGGGAAATTTGTACGCAAATCCTTAACACCAGCCATGAAGCTCAGTTCAAGCAGACGACATTTCCATAAAATTACAACACCAGCCACCGGAAGTTGCAAAATTCCAGAGGTCAACTCCTAACACTGCAAGAGTTCAAGTTCGGTGTTTAGGCCGGTGTTAGTGTTTATTAAACACTAACACCAGCGTTAAACACCGAACTTGAAATCACTCAATGTTTTGTAAGATTTCTTGAAAGCAGAATGTGTTACTTTATTTGCTGGTTCACCTTGTACGGTGTTTATAAATATTATTTTACGGGGGGGGGGAGGGGGAGGGAGGGGGGGGGGGTGGGGGCTTGTCTAGCTATTGGCGTATATGAATCAAATAGTAATTAAAAAAATACACAATAAACGGGTAATGCAGTCCTAAGGATAACATGAAAAGACATCACACTGCACGTTTTAATCCAAACGACATCGACGCGTTTTAATGGAGCAAGATGTTTTGAAAGGAGAAAGTTATTCCATTATTGGGTGATATGGCCTTGTGGTGTTTGTTATATCGTATGGGAACTTTTGAACAGCCTGTGATAAATATGAACATGAACCAACTAGTACCTTACATGCATTATACAACTTGATTAAGTACCAATGACCATGTGTCGCTTTTGTCGTAATCAAATATCAGGTGGTCTAAACAAAATAGGGTCATATAACGATCATATTATGTTCATGTAAGTTAGTTCCTGCATTAACGATATAGAATCCTAGAAAAAAAAGGATGCCGAATAATATGATAAATACATCAAACGTTATTACTGCGCGTGAATTAAAAAAAGTCAAACTATGTTATGCGTTGCCCTTAGTCAGCTATATGATTATTATGTCTCATGTGAAAAGCTAAATGTCCAATGACGGTCCGTTATACGAACACAAATAAAGTCCTTATTTGTTTCTCTTTACACACAATTCATGGAATTGGAAAGCGAAAAATTGATAGATGACCAGGTGAAATTGGAATTGAATTTGAAAAGGTGTTATTGAAATAAGATCACTCGCCGCCAAACGAATGATTTACAGATATTTTACAAACATAATACTCATGTGTAAATATTGATTAATCAATAAGAATGTATGTTTCGTATCGTATACAAAAAATAATCGAAAAACACAAATAACAAAATAATCAATAAATACTATAAATAAACATAATGAAGAGATGTAGAGTAGGGGAGACGTTGCAAAATACGGAAGATTAAGACAAGTGACCTTGTTTGAATGATGCTTCAATACCTGAAGTCTCCCCTTTCCCAAATATCTACAGGCGAAGACATCTAAACAATAGTCAACAGAGCGTTGGTGGGCATCAGAGCAAATAAGACATTGCGCAAATCGGATCAGTAACAATTCGGAGACAAACAAAATAAACATTCTGAGGTAGGAAGAAAGAAAGAAGGAACGGCGTAGCCAGGACAGGGCTGATCCGGCGTAAGCCCCCCCCCCCCCCCCCTTTCGGAGGCGAATAAATATAACAATTAGCAGTCAATTATAACCTCTGACAAGACTGGTGATGTCGGTAATGCCAGTAATATCCCGTGTATATCCCCCCCCCCCCCCCGTTTCCATAAACCGCCCTCGATCATTCAACATCCCATACGCCCCTCCCCCGCGGCCCCCCCCCCCCCCCCCCTACGTTTCACGTCCAATACGCCCCTCCTTGGATTCATTTCTGGCCACTGGTCTTTTGACAACAGTTACGGAAAAACAAAACGCATGTTATTCATGGATTTGGGATAATCTTTCTTTTGACGACCGAGTAAAGCTGTTTAAATAGCTTCAAGGCAGCGTCAAAACATGATCAAAATAAGGCGATCTAACGGCCGACCGTTATGTTCTATCGAAGCAAAAACATACAAACTTTATGAATTGGGCATGAATTTGATTGGTTATAGCATAACCATAATCAGCCACGAGAGTATTATGATCACAATTAATGTTAATTGTTCAAATCATTATGTTTAAGGTATTGGGTAATATAGTATCGGACTACAAATTATACAACTGTTCAATTCGAGGTGGATCATCAGTACAACTATGTATATGACATGTATGATGGCTATAGTAATAGGAAAGTCGTACAGATTTATTTTGGATGATTTCAGCATTATCTACGTTTTGGTAATTTTGTATGACAATCTTACATGTACATGTAACTCTACTCCGATGCATGCGTTCTTTTTTTGGGGATAATTTTCGCTCTAATCTTAGCCAAAACCATGAGTTTGCACCGACTGGTGTATTTCACATTGGAAGATAGTACAACTGATATATATACAAGACCCCGATCCAACTAACGCTCTTGTATTTGCTATATCAAATATTAATTGATTCTGAAAGTACAAATAAATAAAAACAAAACAGAAACAACGCATTAGCCCTGCACTTACACATTTGCTGTATATAGTCAGTTGCAAATATACAGAGATATTTAAACATTTCTATATATACCGATGAGGTACTTATTACTGTTTATATTATTATTTCTAAGCATATCAAGACCGATAAGTACAATAATTTAGTAGAACGGAATCTTATGTAGTAATTGTATATTGTTTGTACAAAAGAGTAAAAAGAAAATAGTGATCAAACTAAAAGATTTAATAGAAAAGTAGCCAATATTTGTATCATAAGTACCATTTACATTTTATGGGAGAGATAAGAGAATAGGAAAAGTATCCATTTGAGAATGAATGAATCAATTACCGTCGTAATAAATATTACTCAACGTGATGAATTTTCATTTTCTTTACCTCCAACAAATTATTATTAAGATGAAAACATCTTTTTAAATTGTAAATAAAAATGAAAGATACACTTTTCTAATTCGATATTGAGAACGTGTCGATTATCTTTGTCATGTCTATTTTCATTATATCCTTTTTAAAAACTGAACAAATCTTAATGAATTGTGATAAGAGATATTATATATCTTACCACAATTCATTAAGATTTTAGATAGTATAATACTATAATACTATTCTGCTGAATTTCGTACCATCTGCAATTAGTACAGCCAAATTAAAATTTAATAACAATGTTGCAACCTGCCTTCATCAGTTTAATTTTGATATGTTTCCGCGCCTCTTCGATTATTGTTTTGCTTTAAATCGAACGAGCAGTACGACGTTTATTTTCTTGTTCTATAAAGGTAGCAATTTGTTTTCATTCCCATCATTGTCTTCAAACAGTTATCATTATGTCTTCGAATCTAATATTCACTTTTCAGAACCGATTTTAATATTATAACGAAAATCAATTACAAATTGTTGAACAATTATTCAAAAATAATTTATAAATTATACCATTTTCGTATAATGTTATCGAAGTCAGATTTGTATTACAAATGTAATTTTCTGACAAAAACTCAATTCAATTATTATTGTATTTACTCTATAGCGACTCACTTTTCAGTGTTCAAATGCTGTCCTTTGACCGTATAATTTTGAAAGCAAAAAACAAAACAAGAAAGTATGACAAAAGTTGTTATTAAAAGAAACTTACCGATTGGGAAAGTGGAAACGTCTCGCTCCGTCTCCTCCTCCCTTTCCTCTTCGTCTCCGCGTACTGTCCGGTGATGGACCTCAGAGGTCCTGTCCGGGTGAAGTCTGGTCGAGCCGGTGGGGGTGCGTGGGGCAACCTCCATTCTTCTGGTATCTCGGGCCAGTGGCCCTGGGCTAGTCTTGCCCTGGCCCGGGCTATTGCCTTCTGGTACGTGTTGTCCAGCCACGAGGGCTTAATCCGCGGCGAGATGAAATGGAGCGAGCGCGTCGCCTCTCGATATCGTCGCGCTCGCTGCACATCACTCTCATCGCCATCGTGATCGTTGAAGTTGGCGAATGAGACCACCGGGGGTTTGCGTATAGTTTCACCACCACCGTTATCAACTCCGTCGTCATCATCGTATCCTTCGACGTCGCTCTTGCCAAGTCTATCGACGTTATTGATTAGCGTGTTCGGCTTGAGACTACTCTTGGCCGAGGTGATCGACGTGATTTCCGAACCAGCGGCGATCGGATCGGTGGTCGTCAGAAAGTCGTCGGTCGCGGAGAAGCCGCTGTCGCTCGCCAGTCCGTCATCGAGATGGTGCGGGAAGGACCCGGGCTGGTCGAGGCCGAGCAGCGGAGCGGGTGGTGGTGCTTGTAGCAGCTCCATGCGTGCTCGCTCCGACTCCGAACGCTCCTCAACGAAGCGGCTAAAACAATCCCGAACTTTTCAATTTGTTATCATCTTCCTTTCGTAAAGCACTCACATTAACTTAACATTAATCCCATATCACCTTGACGTCAACATCATATTCTCGACCGGTTGACCGCATATCATTATAGTTCCATGGCTTCAATGATCACATAACATTGTTAGGGTATTATCCAAGTATTATCTCTTTTCTATACTAAACGAAGCCTTATCAAAGTTTCACATCATGGTCCATACTATTATGTGCCCTTAGTAGGTTTCCAAGTCAATGCGTCCCATAACACACGACGCTAGGTAGTAAGCCATGTGTATGTAATCGTAATTTTGTAAACTTATCCAAAAGAAGTCGACGCGTTTCAATGTAGTTATACGATGTTTTGTAAGATGGTTTAAAAGAAGAAATATATTGCATTAATGGATGGTGGGCCTTGTACGGTGTTCCTAACAATAATTTTACGGGGGGGGGGGGGGGGGCCGTAACATTATTGTTGTGCTATTGGCGTATATCATAAACGGGTATCGCAGTCCTAAGCATAACATGAAAAGACAATTTAATGAAACTGCAAATACACGTATTATTTTGTTGTTTCGCTTTTGGAGTACATCAAATATTCGGTGATCTTTAATAACAATTTATTCGTCAATTAGTTATCGCATAATTAAACAATTTTAAAATTGCCATTAAACATAATTAATCAAAGAAGGAATAATAATTATAATACCTAAATAAAGCGTTATCACCGCGATTGGATACAACAAAATTAAAATTATTTTCTGTCATTAGTCGGCCATAATTATTATGTGACATGCGAAAGGCAATCTGTTCAAGGGTAGTTATACGAACCAAAAATAAAGTCCTTATTTTTGTCTATACACAAATCATGGAAAGGGAATAGGCCAAAATAGGTAAGGAATATTGTCTTAATCGGGGAGCGATACAATCGATAGGTGACAAGGTATGAATATTAATCAATGACAACGTATGTTTTGTATTTCGGTTTGACAAATAAAAAAACAACATTTAACAACAAAATAATCAATAAATACTATAATTATCTATAAATAAACATATGAAGAGATGTCGAGAAGGGGAGACGTTGCAAAAGACACAAAAGGCGGAAGATTAAGACGCGAGACCTTGCCTGAAGGATACTTCAAGACCTGAAGGATACTTCAAGACCTGAAGTCTCCCCTGTCCCAAATATCTACAGGCGAAGACGTCTAAACAATAGTCAACAGACAGAGCGTTGGTGGGCATCAGAGCAAATAAGACGTTGTGCAAATCGGATCAGGAACAATTCGAAGACAAACAAAATAAACATTCTGAGGTAGGAAGAAAGAAAGAAGGAACGGCGTAGCCAGGACAGGGCTGATCCGGCGTAAGCCCCCCCCCCCCCTTTAGTGGGCGAATAAACAAATAAATTAGCAGTCAATTATAACCTCTGACAAGACTGGTGATGTCGGTAATGCCGGTAATATCCCGTGCATATCCCCCCCCCCCCCCCCCCGTTTCCATAAACCGCTCTCGATCATTCAACATCCCATACGCCCCTCCCCGCATTTCATATCCTATGCGCCCCCACCCCCTACGTTTCACGTCCAATACGCCCCTCCTTGCGATTCATTTCTGGCTACCGGTCTTTTGACAACAGTTACGGAAAAACAAAACGCATGGATTCATGGATTTGGGATAATCTTTCTTTTGACGACCCAGTAAAGCTGTTTAAATAGCTTCAAGGCAGCGTCAAAACATGATCGGCCGACCGTTATGTTCTATCAGGGACCTCATAATTCCATGGTTCTATCGAGGCAAAAACATACAAACTTTATGAATTGGGCATGAATTTGATTGGTTATAGCATAACCATAATCAGCCAAGGCTATTATGATCACAATTAATGTTAATTGTTCAAATCATTTTGTTTAAGGTATTGGGTAATATATATCGGACTACAAATTATACAACTGTTCAATTCGAGGTGGATCATCAGTACAACTATTTATATGATGGCCTAATACTTCTAGTAATAGGAAAGTCGTAAAGATTTTGTTGGATGATTTCAACATATCTACGTTTTGGTAATTTTGTATGAAAATCTTACATGTAACTCTACTCCGATGCATGTGTTCTTTTTTGTTTGATAATTTTCGCTATAATCTTAGCCAAAACCATGAGTTTGCACCGACTGGTGTATTTTACATTGGAAGATAGTACAACTGATATATACAAGACCCCTGTTTAAATCCAACTAACGCTCTTGTATTTGCTATATCAAATATTAATTGATTCTGAACGTACAAACAAATAAAAACAAAACAGAAACAACGCATTAGCCCTGAACTTACACATTTGCTGTAGTCGCAAATATACAGAGATATTTTAACATTTCTATATACCGATGAGGTACTTATTACTGTTTCTATTATTATTTATAAGCATATCGAGACCGATAAGTACAATAATTTAGTAGAACGGAATCTAATGTAGTAATTGTATATATTGTTTGTACAAAAGAGTAAAAAGAAAATAGTGATCAAACTAAAAGATTTAATAGAAGAGTAGCCAATATTTGTATCATAAGTATCATTTACATTTTATGGGAGAGATAAGAGAATAGGAAAAGTATCCATTTGAGAATGAATCAATTACCGTCGTAAGAAATATTACTAAACGTGATGAATTTTCATTTTCTTTACCTCCAACAAATTATTATTAAGATGAAAAGATCTTTTTAAATTGTAAATAAAAATGAAAGATACACTTTTCTAATTCGATATTGGGAACGTGTTGATTTTCTTTGTCATGTCTAATTTCATTTATCCTTTTTAAAAACTGAACAAATCTTAGTAAATTGTGATAAGAGATATACTATTCTGCTGAATTTCGTACCATCTGCAATTAGTACAGCCAACTTAAAATTAAATAACAATGTTGCAACTTGCCTTCATCGAAATAAAGGAAACTTACTGAGTTGAATATTGAAATGTTTCCGCGCCTCTTCGATTATTGTTTTGCTTTAAATCGAACGAGCGGTACGAAGTTTATTTTCTTGTTTTAAAAGGTAGCAATTCGTTTTCATTCCCATCATTGTCTTCAAACAGTTATCATTATGTCTTCGAATCTAATATTCACTTTTCAGAACCGATTTGAATATTATAACGAAAATCAATTACAAATTGTTGAACAATTATTCAAAAATAATTTATAAATTATACCATTTTCGTATAATGTTATCGAAGTCAGATTTGTATTACAAATGTAATTTTCTGACAAAAACTCAATTCAATTATTATTGTATTTACTCTATAGCGACTCACTTTTCAGTGTTCAAATGCTGTCCTTTGACCGTATAATTTTGAAAGCAAAAAACAAAACAAGAAAGTATGACAAAAGTTGTTATTAAAAGAAACTTACCGATTGGGAAAGTGGAAACGTCTCGCTCCGTCTCCTCCTCCCTTTCCTCTTCGTCTCCGCGTACTGTCCGGTGATGGACCTCAGAGGTCCTGTCCGGGTGAAGTCTGGTCGAGCCGGTGGGGGTGCGTGGGGCAACCTCCATTCTTCTGGTATCTCGGGCCAGTGGCCCTGGGCTAGTCTTGCCCTGGCCCGGGCTATTGCCTTCTGGTACGTGTTGTCCAGCCACGAGGGCTTAATCCGCGGCGAGATGAAATGGAGCGAGCGCGTCGCCTCTCGATATCGTCGCGCTCGCTGCACATCACTCTCATCGCCATCGTGATCGTTGAAGTTGGCGAATGAGACCACCGGGGGTTTGCGTATAGTTTCACCACCACCGTTATCAACTCCGTCGTCATCATCGTATCCTTCGACGTCGCTCTTGCCAAGTCTATCGACGTCATCGATTAGCGTGTTCGGCTTGAGACTGCTCTTGGCCGAGGTGATCGACGTGATTTCCGAACCAGCGGCGATCGGGTCGGCGGTCGTCAGAAAGTCGTCGGTCGCGGAGAAGCCGCTGTCGCTCGCCAGCCCGTCATCGAGATGGTGCGGGAAGGACCCGGGCTGGTCGAGGCCGAGCAGCGGTGCGGGTGGTGGTGCTTGTAGCAGCTCCATGCGTGCTCGCTCCGACTCCGAACGCTCCTCGACGAGGCGGCTAAAACAATCCCGAACTTTTCAATTTGTTATCATCTTCCTTCCGTAAAGCACTCACATTAATATTAATCCCATATCACCTTGACGTCAAAATCATATTCTCGACCGGTTGACCGCATATCATAATAGTTCCATGGCTTCAATGATCACATAACATTGTTAGGGTATTATCCAAGTATTATCTCTTTTCTATACTAAACGAAGCCTTATCAAAGTTTGACATCATGGTCCATACTATTATGTGCCCTTAGTAGGTTTCCAAGTCAATGCGTCCCATAACACACGACGCTAGGTAGTAAGCCTTGTGTATGAGCATGAAAGAAAGACCCGAAATCAATCGATAATTCTCTTTCGGATCACAAAGGGCTTTTACCGTGTATGGGCCGATTGACACACAAGAGTGAATTGAGCGTTCCCATTGTGTACTCTATCTTGTTCGGGGGGTTTATCTCTGATCTTTGAACATGCTTGACGTCTGTCTGTGGGAGACTATACAGACAGACTGGTAACCAAACACAACTCTGATCTTGCAGTCCCACCAGAGCTAAGCCGTATGAGTCCCACCTTTGCATACGCCGCCGCTGCGCAGTGGTTTAGACAGGCGGTCTCTAACCCGCGATCGCGTAATACAAGCGCGAGCCGCTTCGGGTGGGGTCCAAGGGTGCGGAGCCCCCGGAAGGTTTAGGACCTTATTATTAGCCATTCAACCCCCCCCCCCCCCAAAAAAAAAAAAGAAAAGAAAAAAAGAAGAAGAACAAAAAAAGAAGTAAATACAAATTAATTAATTGATTATTAAACATGAACGCAAGAACAAAATTGTCTGGCTTGAGGGGTCGGGGGTGGGGGGGGGGGGGGGGGTTCTCATGCCCTATCCCCCTCGCTAGGACACTGCATAAACCCCAATGACCAAGTTCCATATTCTAGGTCTATTTTTAGAGAAGAAGGCTAGACAGTATTGCGACACAATAGATCAATAACTTAACTTTTATTGTAAAATAAATGTTATGGATTTAGAGAAAACTGTTGTATACCTTTTTTGTTTCGTTCAACCTATGTAAATTAAAGTTTTGATAGACATTTCGGGGAAATCGCAGAAAAAACGATTTGTCCCATGTACTCTGTTCCAGCTTACCTTGAAATGATCGGAACACCTAATCTGAACATATCGAACCATATACTAACACGACTAAAGTTTTTTTTTTAAATGGTCATAAAGGAAAACAATTAAAACTTTATGTCCCGTCGGCCTAGCAAAACATGTATCGAAACACTAGAAACACTAAAAACTGTATATGCCCTGACCATATAAGTAGTTGAATGATTCTTTATAGGAAACAAATCCTATAAGTATTTATAACTATATGTCCTGACCCAGTAAAACATGTTTAGCGCCCTCTTGCGACCGAACCCCCAAGGTCTGGAAAATGAGCAGAAAATAGCCGAAAAGTGCACCCCCCCTTCCATTGAGAGTTGGCTACTATAGTATTTCTAACTAGGCAACCATGACCGAATGGAATCATACACACTCACCAGCTTGTGCAAATATTCTTAATTTTTGTATAGCTGCAGATTCGTTGGACCAAAGTTTGTAAACCTACTTTTTAGACTCAACCTATTCCAACAAAAACGTGACACTCTCCAGCTAACTTATGCTCAATAAAAAAAGGGATTGTACAGGTTTGGTAAAATATAATTTTGGTAATTAAAAGTGGTATATTATCATTAAAAACCAACAGTTATAGTTAAATGATGATTGCATGGTAGTAAAACATATTCGCGGTAAAGTTACAGTGCTATTTTCATTAATAAAATAACAATTAACACAAAAGGGCGCCCTCCAGACACCTCAAGTTAAAACCACTATCAACAAATGTGAATGTGATTCTTGGTTAAAATAATTAGTCAATAAAGAGTTCATCAAAAACATTTTTTTTAAACAAATGTGTAGAGTTTTTAGATATTTTAAAATTTGTTTTAATACAAGTTGGTCCCCCACATTTATTCCAATCTGATATACTTATGGATATTCCAACTGTTTCTGAACCGATTTTGATCAAATAAAGTTGATTCTGTCATTAAAATGTGCGCTCTTTCAAATTCTACACTCAGTTTTTCATTATCGCACTCCAAATAAATTCTTGAAGCGCCCTCTATACCAAAACTGAACAACCCCTTTGAATTTGCACGTAATACACTGTTAAAACGCTGTGTAAACAAATTCAACAACTTATTGAAATTTTTCAACAACCGCTGTTTAACATATGAACCATCCAACTGTTGTTGAAAACATTCAACAACCCCAGTTGTGTAAAGTGTACACTACCCAGTTGTGTAAAGTTTACACAACTGTAAAGTTTACGCAACTTTTGTTTTAATTTGTTCTACAACTGTTGTTTAGAATACATTTCAAAAATCCCGTTGTTGAAATAGCAAATACAAAACAAGATGTAACAGCGGCATGGGTCGGATTCGGGGTCTTTGTCTCTCTACTGACTGCGCTATCTCGGTTCGCTAGGTTTGCGGAGGGACAAAATAGGTTTTGACGCGGTGATTTTGCGGTCGAAACTATCACGTGATTTAACACGTTTCAACAGCGCTTGAACAATGGCTGCTTAACACAACCCTTCTTTGTACAACTCATCATGCTACACCTAAAGTTGTATGAAAAGATTCAACAATCATTTTTACACAGCGTTTTTTTACACAGCGTTTTAACAGTGTATATGCAAAGCTTTATCACCAAGTATGTATCACTCTACATTGTATATGATAACCCCTAAATGATTATCCCTGTACTATACGCGCGAGAACACCACATTCAGACCAATCAATCTGCCTCATTCGTGTTGTTTTGCTATACAATTATGGTATTATAGGAATAATTTTCATTTCTATCAATGTACAGTCAAACATGTCTATAGCGACCGCTCAAGGGACCGGCGAAAAGTGGTCGCTATAGACAGGTGGTCTCATTAGACAGGTTGGCGGCCATTTTGAATTTCTTGTCGTATATTGTGCCTAATATGCACATAATCATGGTATTTATTCAACAAAATGTCACATTCGCAGCTACAAGCTGAATTGCAGTGTCATTTGCAACAATAACATTTACAAACATGGAAATAACATTAATAATGATAATAATAATATTTTCGATTTATATAGCGCCTAACATGATTGATAATCATCTCTAAGCGCTTTACAATTATATTATTACCCCGGTTATTGGATGCATACTTCAAACAATCCAGCACACAAAGTGCACATTTATTCCACTCCTTGGGGAGTATTCCAGCCAGGCAACCTCGAAGGTGCACACAATGCTAAGGAACTACGTTCATCCTTCCGGGTACCATACACCTGGGTCGAGAGCAGCAAATGTGGATAAATTGTCTTGCTGAAGGACAAACGGAGTGGGGCAGGGTTCGAACTCGGATCTTGAGATCAGAAAGCGCACGCTCTACCGATCTTGCCACACGACGTCCACCATGAGGTATAAAGAAACGTTAATATATTATATACAATAATTAAAGAAATAAATCATAATACCTGAATAGTATCACGAATTAAGCATGAATACTAACGAAAAACAGTAAATCAAATTTTGTTTTATATATCGATTAATAAATTAAGTGATTACGAAAATCAATAAGCATCATGTATCAATTTATATTTCCTAATGCAAATTTCATATTTCAAAATAACATTAAAATCATTATGATTAATTATAAGAATTACTGGGCTAGTTAAAGATTTACGAAAATTACATAAACTAGCTGCAATGCATGGAAGTAAGTAAGAATTAATTCTCAAGGTTGTATACTACATGAAATATGAATTACTACAGTGTCATGTGCAGCGATATTTACAAACATCAAAATAACTTGAACGACTCACGAAATATAAGGAAATCTGAAAGGTAATAATTATAATAATCACAAATGAATAGCATAACGAATTAGCCGCGAATACTAACAAACGACGGTAAGTCATATTGTTGTTTTATATATCGATACATAAAATGAGTAATAACAAAAGCTAATAATATGATATTACGTCATCGTGTATTAATTCGATTTTCCAATGCAAATTAAAAATTTTAAGGTAAAAGTTAAAATCATTATAATTAATATATAACACTTACTAAGCAAGGTAAAGATTTAAAACAATAATTACATAAACTAGCAGCAATTCGTGGAAGTTAATACAAATTAATTATCCAGATTGTATGATATGATATATGAATCATAATACAATGGCTTAACTAACTTTATTCAATTTCATGGATTAAAAAAACAACAAAAAAAACTCGTACACACAAATACGAATTATGATAATTATCTTATCATTCGATTCAATTGTGTTAATGACGTTCGTTATACTAATTAACGTTTTTTGTTGAACATTAACTAAACCGTATGTACGCATGTTAATGATTGATATAACTGATTTCTATAATTGGGGTAAATATTTTGATCCAGGATTACGCCAAATCAAACCAGATAATTTTGTTAATGAAATGAAAAATATATTTTTGCAATGTACCAGGGAAGTATGTATAATTTACACACATTGAAAGTATTTAATTTCATTTGCGACCGCCCAGCCCAAAACCCACACAAAGTAGGCAGATATAAGTTTGAACTTTTTGAGATGGCTTGAAAGACTAGCATCTAAGCTTTAAAATGATAACTTGTTAGAATTCGATAATCCTAAGTTCCTAACTCATTCAAGTAAATTAATGAACAGGAGTAAGGAAGTCTATTTAGTACACAGAAAACAAAGTAAAGGGGGCTTAATAAAGACTAGGGTCATTCAAACGTGAGGTGTGAATTACCTATTCACTGCATCAGTGAAAGGGTGCATCAAAGATCCTAATAGCCCGGTCACATATCAACGGATTGCGCAAACGTATGTCAAACGGAGAGCTAAATTTTTCATCCGTTCTATGCGTTTCTTGTCCGTTCCTTGTCCGGTGATGTAGGGCTATGTTTTGTACATGAAGTAATGGAGACGACTTTCATCACCGGATAATTTAATTTCGCAATTTGTCTATTCGTTGGGCATACGTTTCCGATGTCCGTTGATATCTGACCGGGCCATTAGCAACAAGATTGAAAGTCTACATTGCCTATAGATCTTTCTAGCTTCTTCGCACCATAAACAGTGCCAAGAGAAGTCATATCTTACATGTAATCAAAGAACATGTCATACTCCCACTTCTCATTCTTAGCTTCACTCTTGATCTTAAGTTCGTGACGTTTGTGAGCCAAGAAGCACTGGATAAACTCTTGGCCCAATGCATTCACGATGACATTGTCTTCCTGTAGAGCCTTCATGGCATCCTCCATGTTGTTTGGGAGTGAGGGTGTCCCAGATGGAACATTCTGCGGGTTGTATGCCGAAGCAGTGCCCACCAAAGCAGGAGGAAGTGGAAGTTTCCTGGTGATCCCATCCGTCCCCGCTGCTACCGTTGCTGCCAGAGCGATGTAAGGGTTGCATGCACTGGCACCCAACCTGTTCTCTACATACGTACCATCCTGTTCATTGACCTTCACCCGAAAGGCACATGTGCGGTTGTCTAGACCCCACGTGGCATTGACTGGAGCAAAGCTGTTGGGAAGAAACCTCTTGAGGCAGTTGATAGTAGGGGCGCACAGGAGAGTAATGGCGGGAGCATGTGCAAGGAGACCTGCTACCCAGTGCTGACCAACTGCAGTTAGACCTGTGGGGCTATCAGCATCGTAGAGGACAGACTTCTCACCTTCTGTGTCCCACAGAGAGTGGTTGAAATGGCACGAGTTTCCGTTACTGTTAGGGAATGGTTTGGTCATGAAGCTTGCAATGTAGTTGTTCTTAAGGGCCATTTCCCTTATGCCTGTTTTGAATATAAAGGCTAAATCTGCTGCTTTGATCCCAAATGCAGGTTTGAACGTGATTTCTGTTTGACCCGGCCCATACTCTGTCTGTGCACACTCGATGTCTACACCAGCTGCAGTCAGCCCATGGATGAAAATTTGAAGGATGTCTTCATAGGCAGCGAAACGAACTGTCGACCAGATGTTTACATCGGTGTTGACAGGGGTTCTTGTTGCCTTATCTACAAGATAGAACTCAAATTCGCAAGCACTAAAAAGTGAAAACCCCATCTCGGCAAGTCTATCCAGCTGTCTCCTAGCAACGATCCTGGAATGCGCCTCGACAGGTTTCCCTTTAAAGGTTGGTTCAATGAGAATTTGAGCCGTTTGCTTGCTCCAAGGAACCACCTGGAAAGTGTTGAGATAGGGGAAGCAGACTGCATCGCAGTGACCCACGTCATTAGTGTATGTTGTGTCTTCGATAAACCCACCCCGAGGATCGTATGCGAGAACTCCAAGGTAGAAGTTGAGTCCTTTCCTCGCTTTCTCTTCGAAGTGTCTTGCTGGGATGGTCTTGGAGCGTGATGTGCCATAGACATCAGTTTGTTCGAACCTGATGAAGGCAATGTCCTCCTTCTCAATCCTCTCAAGAATCGATTGAATATCCATTTCAAAGTAAATTTTGTGTGTGTGATTCCTTGTCATAAATCCTTGCCTTCCGCACACGCTCGTATTCCATTCACAAGTGTAATACATTGGCATCTGTACACGCACGTGCCCATAGTTTCGTTTAGTGTTTGATGCAAAATTGCAAAGTGTGTCAATGAGTCATTTATTTACTCATCATGAGAGAATCAGCTACGCTTATTCGCATGTGTATAGTTTCTATATATAGAACTCTGAAGTCAAGATGCATTGTTTGGTCGTAATGGAACAGTCATGCACACGAGCTTGCGACGACATATGCGCATATGAAAGGCGGATAGTGTCAAAGTCTGTAATACATCACCGCGTTGTACAAACTCACTGCAGCTATACAATATAAACACTCACAAAATGTTCCGCAATTCAAGGATGAGCGTTAATATCTCTCTGCTCTTATATTGATATGGTCTTCATGCACAAATTATGGAATACTACTACTACTACTACTACTACTACTACTACTACTACTACTACTACTACTACTACTACTACTACCACTACTACCACTACTACTACTACTACTACTACTACTACTACTACTACTACTACTACTACTACTACTACTACTACTACTACTACTACTAATACTAATAATAATAATAATAATAATAATAATAATAATAATAATAATAATAATAATAATTATAATAGTAATAATGATAATTATAACAATAATATTGAATAATAATTAATAATAATAGTAGCTCGTATTTATATGGCGCCTAATAGCCTCTAAGCGTCAGACCCGCATTGAACATATCCTCTACTCCCCGAGGAGCATACTAGCGGTGGGCAACCCTATTGGTGCACCAAGCTTATATAAAATTAACCTGAGTATGGAGCCATGTATCAAAGAGAAATGTTGCAAAATATATACATAGGACGGGGTGCAAGCTTTTGGCTTTTAGCTCATACAAAGACCCCAAATGGCCCAAATATAAATTACCGCAGTAAAAAAGGTAGAAAAACAACAACAATAACAACTGTGGGACATGAAGGAGAGTCTTGGGCCCAAGAGCGCAAGAGTCGAGACCCCCCGCCCCCCCCCCCCCCCTTCGCTATCATGTGAATGCCGCTCCCAAATCGTGACAATACAAACCTGTCGGTTGAATACCTCCCTTTCAATGGTGAGGGTGTGTAAATAACTCTTGACGAAACACACAAATATCTGGAGACTTGCCTGAAGTATTCAGGATTAAGTATTGTCTACCAAACCATAAATATTTGCCATGGATACAATTTCAATAGGACAATAGGGTGAGCTGCAGCTACCGCAATCACCGCATTCGGTCGCAACGGATTTTGAACCGATTTTGTTGATGTTCAAAACCTTGCGACGAGACTTGCGATGGGAACCTGCCGTCGCAAGAGAACACACGGCGCATGCGTTTCACGTGACCGGTCGTGCTATTGTTTGATCAACAACCCAAAACCAGGCTTATAATGATTATTAAGCACGATAAATCACATGTAAGGTTTATTTTAGCCGAAATGTAATACACAAAACCTATTTATGGCTATAATTGGGAGTTAGACCGAATTTATTGCGATATTTGCATTCTGTTGTAAAGTCTAGTTATTTCGAACATGATCGGCCCTTCATAAGTTCTATTGTCTTGTTGCAGGCTGTTGCAGGTCGTCGCAATCGTCGTGTGACTGCTCCATAACAAGCGCACGGATTATCATTGAAAAGAGTAAAAAACACCCCGCCTCGGCGATTCAAATAGAAAGATAAATGTAATTTATTATAATGTAATTAATACTCAGTAAATAGTACTCCGCGCAAATGTTGAGAAACTAACCGGCTGTTCAAACATCACATAGAAGGACGTTCACTCTTTTGTACACATAATTATAATTATCATTATTTATGCTCCCGCGGCGGTACTGAACCTACGTTTGTAAAATATAATTTATATGAAAATCTGTCGAATTCCTTATTCTTGAGGTAATGATGACCCTAGAATATTCTATCCCATATATTAGTATACAAATAATGAATGTTTATGAGTGCAATGGTACGAATATTTGCATGAGGTGAAAGATGGAATGTTCCATTCAACGTCCATGTATTGATTTTTCAATCATTCTGTGTAGATCCATTTTGCGCGTTTAAATACAAATTTCTAGCCCAGAAGTCAGTAGCGATTTAACCATAGACGTTTTTATTATAAACGTTAGTTCGAAGCACGTTTCAATATTATGTATTTTGGTTGAGACAGTCGTACAGCATCAAATGAAAAACTCAACAATTTAAAAGTTAATCGCGATGAATTTAACCCTGGAACAAATCATCTGCCATTATAGATTTTTCAAAAACTAAAAAAAGGAAAACAGTTATCTTGAATCGTTCCACCTGATTATGTTCCAGTCATTCGTAACCAAGCACAACCATGCATAGACTGAGATCCAAAACCTCGGAACATCTGATTGCATTTTGTTTCTATGCCATTGACCACCTGTACCAAACAATGGCGGAAATAAAACTGCATGAATTGCATGCTGAATGATCAAAATTCTTGGTTAATCCGTACATAGCTAATCAAGCATGGACTGATTTAGTCTGGACAATCAGCAGTTCAGTGGCGTAGTTCGTTTTGTTCGTTGAGGGGAAAAGGGTTATTCCTCCCCCGCCCCCCTTCGCCAACCCTTTTGGGAATATTATAACAGCATAATTATATTTATAGTTTTAACGGATAAAAGGCCTTCTTTAGGAATATAATTTGACTTTCAAATTAGATGTTAGATAATCATCAGTGTCGCACACTCGTAAATACAAATTCATCGTGTAATGGTCATTAATCATAACTAAAACATTGTAATAATACAAAATAGCTTAGACTTATATAATACGACTTATATCTGCGCAAACCGCCCTCTCATAGGAATCACACCCCCTTCCTGTAAGTTGCCCCCCCCCCCCCCCCCCGCCCCCCACCCCCTCCGGTCTGGAAGAATCCTGGCTACGCCGCTTTGATCGTTGAATATAAAGACGCGTCGCTTCCTAATTTTGCTGCATTCTGCTCGTGTTAGCACTACTGAT
>JBAMJV010007602.1:0-24817 GCA_037951105.1 Echinarachnius parma
GGTTCAAACTGGTAATCAAGCGAGTCATGCATGCTTCGGTGGTAAGGGTGGTAAGCGTGCTAAGACTCTGTGTGCGCTTGACTGGTTCAAACCAGTTTTTACTGGTTCAAACCGGTAATCCAGCGAGTCTTGCATGCTCTGTGCATGCTCTTTAATAGGCACTGCGCGCACTTGAGCAATATTCTCCAAAATACATGCGAGATCACACCACCACTGTACGTAGTCTGTACACCCGCCTCAGCCTGGTATGACTCCAAGCTTTCCATGGATATGCAAATCACTTTTATTGGGCTTTTTTAGGGCGGTTTTACGTCCACATGATATATGATGTATTCTCTCACTTTGTCGGAGATGATTTTGGTTTAACCTATTTAAGACTGTTTTGATGTTGGTATAACGTTAATTTTCTATAGATCCCAGGCTAAGGATTTTCTGGACCAGTCCTCTACTATGGGCTATTGGCTTTCCCTTTAGAAACTCTTCATGAGCTTCATAAAGCTTCGCTGGCCCCCGAACCGGATTCGGGTGTCCACGAACCGGAATCAGGAGGCCCCCCAAACAATAAAACACATTACACATATCATTGAGCTATCACACACACACACACAATCTAATGATGAGGTCGAACACTCCCTACCAATGTATCATTGGGGGAGTTATGCCGGCTATTTTCGCTCCGCGTGACCTTTACCGGGTCGATCAGATTGCAATTTTGGGGGGAGAGGATCGGCAAACGCTTGGTGCTGGATGCTCACGTCAAAAGATTTCTTGATGCTTGCCAAAAAAGTTGATGAGCTGCCAAAAGCCATCAGGATTGTTTTCGCGTATGATTGGGCTGGGTATGCATGGCAGCTTGGTTATACTGTCCTCCGACGTTGGATTTATATTGATGTTGAAGACGTGGCTCGATTTGTTCATTATTGTCAAACATATTTGTTCTTTATGTAGCTGTGTTCACAAAAAAAACGTGTCACTTTTTGTGTAGGGAATTATTTAAGTTGGCATTTGGCAAACTACAATAAACCATTATATTGTTTGAGCGTGAGAAGGGCGTTGACTCGGTTTTGGGCTAAACTAATGGTCATGTACACTAAGTGTGTCGCAAGCTAGTGGCTAGCTTTTGTCTGGCTTGTGGCTAGCTAGTGGCAAGCTTTATAACTTAGGCAATCTCTGCTGAAATTAAGCTTGCTGTCTATTCCTGCACGCTAACTGACAAGCTTAAAAGCTCACGCATGCTCACAATTTCAGCAAAGATCGCCTATTATATTAAGCTTGCTGCTAGCTAGTCGCAAGTTAGTTGCAAGCTAGCCGCTAGCTTGGGACACAGTATATTTATGTAGAGGGCCACTCTATACGTGACATATTGATGAAATGGCATGATTCATTGTGGTAGATATAAATGGATATATGACAAATCAGTGAGATGCATCATCACACATATATATTGAGGCTGTCAATGTTATCTGAGAAAGTAAATAAATGTTCTCTCTGCTGTCCCACATACTAGTTTTCATGTTGGCAATCTTTGGCCTCAACACCCTAAACTCGGTCACCTGAAAATAGTGACGGGATTATTACCGGCAGATATTATTGGCCGTGATGTGCGGAGGATACGACTAATTTCCTGAATGTGTTTGGACGTGTTAATCTAGGGTAGTAGGGTAGTGGCTTTGTAGGCAAATCCTCTCCGTGATGTCATTATTAGCTGTACCAAATAAGGGGGTCACACTTTCATGATCAAAATCCAACAGAAACAAAATTGTTTTAACCCATACACTTCTAGATTTTGCAATCCCCATTTAATACAGTATACATTTAGTGTTCAACTCCTTGAGTGCCAACCTCGCATTTTTGCGCGTTACAATACACACAAATGCCATAGAGCATTAAAATCCCTGCCACGTTAAAGGGACTTAGTAACATTGTCCAAATCCTCAAAATAAAATGTTAATTCTAGCGGTTCCCTTATACATTGTTGTATTTGTATTAACAATAAAATCATGGGACAGGTTTCGGTTTTTCAAATTTCCCTTTTGTTACAAAGATATGTATGATTGAAGTATTCGGATAAGAAAAACTCCGGGCGAGTTTTTCTTCCGTGTGCAAAGTGAGTGCAGTGAGTTACTGAGTATCACTTTGCATTTACGCTCATTACTTGGCCACACAATACCCTGTGGACATATGAGATAACAACAATACACATTACATCAACCATTCATCACTTTTTGCACATGTCAACAAAGTTACTAGATCCCTTTAACCCGTTGAGGACTGGTCCCGAAAATATTCGGGCTTGAGTCTATGGAGAATGCGTGTTATACCAAAATCAATTCGTCCTCAACGGGTTAAGAGTTAATCATTATACAGGGCCTAACAGGTTTCCACAGGCAATGGGTTAATTTGAATTTACTACTTTCTAATTTTTTTCTTTTTTTTTTCTTCTCTGGTGGACCAGTCGGACAAGTAGAATATAGATTGATTATATTTTTTGGTTGCCCATTTGGGCAAGTAAAGTCCGTCATTGATGACATTTTAGTAGCCTGAAACTTTTTGTAGTGCCCGGGGCTACCCGGAGTTTAAGTTCAACTTAGGATCTTTGTGAAACAACCCTCTGGGCCAAAAATCTGTAACATTACTTTCGCGCACTGCATATTTTAAGAAATAGACTTGTCTTACTTTGAAGTTAGCATATACAATTTGACCAAACAAAACTTTAATTGAGTATTTACAGAATAATTAAGTGTTAACAGAACTGTACCTCCAAATGCACAGTACATTAATACTGATACAATGTAGGTAGGTCAAATTTGACAAAACTCACTTCCTTCTGTAAACAAGGGGCTTCAAATCAATTGGGATTCCATTTCATTTCCTTGTATCATATTCCGACTATTTTTACTGGTATGTAGGTTTTAAGCCTTTTGCGCTTTGGATAGAATATAATTGGTGCTACACCAATAACAGCGCATAGAATTCTCATGAGCCTTAACTTACTTGTGTTTATGTTGACTTCACAAACGGTTGGACCCTCAACCCTAAACCTAACCCTAACCCTAATCCGTAGCCATAACTATAACCATAACCATAACCTCTTGGTTCTGATTTTGCTAGTATGGAAAAGGGGATATAGACAAGGGCCCCGTTGCAGAAAGAGATACAATCGATTGTAAGTTACGATTGATCGTAAGTCGGAAAATGTACGCGTTTCAACCAATCAGATTTGCGCATCTAGAACACGTGATCTGACTTACGATTAATTGCAACTTACAATCGATTGTATCTCTTTCTGCAACGGGGCCCTGGGCTCATATTCTTAAAACCTTGGTAGCTTAGTTTTGTGCTTCGTCTATTTTAGATATTGTGTGGCTAAAATTACACACAAGATCTGTTTTACCTGTTCCCTTCAAGTTTGTGAAATCCCCATAGACTTTGTACACAACCCACCCGGTTCCTGTAAGTCAAGGGGTCAATGGTTGATAACTAGGGTTATGGGTACCGAAGGCTTACCCAGTTTACCCTACATGTAGTTGGGGATTGGGGAAACTGAGTTGCTCAATATACTGTATCATTTTGCATTTTTGAATTTTATCCTATGACCGGGGTAATAATATCATTGTAAAACGCTGAGAGATGATTATCAATCATATTTAATTAGGCGCTTTATAAATTGAGTATATTATTATTATTATTTTAGATATACTTCAAGGAACTATGCTAGCGGGGTTATACTTTTGTTGAGTAATATTCTGTTGCTATGGTTGTTGGCCCTTCTACATTATAAGTGCCATCCCAACTAAAGGGTGACATCAAATGACGCTGTCTCTATGTTTTGATATGACCAGCACGTTTAATGAACACATATCCGATTACAGGATATTGGGAGTATTAGTCTGGTCTTTTAGGCTCATTAATTCATAGTTGGTAGAAATTCAAGTTACCTTTTTAAGACTCGTATACACATTTTTATACACAATAACACATTAAATATCAAATATTCATCATCTTTTACACATCAACAAGTTACTAGATCCCTTTGATTTTCTGTACAGTATTAGTTTTACACAGGGCCGACATACCATCTGAGCTTTACCACTTGTTTAAAACTCAAATTCTTTTGAGAAGTGCATTAATACCATCTTTTAATCTTACTATCTTGGTATCTTTTTGATTCTCATTTTTATCCAGGCCTATACATTCAGAGATAGGCCACATGGGTCAGACTTGTGTCTACGTGATATAAAACTGAGAAAAGATTGCCCCTCATTCGCTCTATTAAACCACAATTCTTGTATTTTAAATAATTGGATGTATACACATCATAAAACCATCTACGTGTATTAATCTTAATTTTCTTTGTATTCTTTTGTTTCTTCTCATTTTTATCCAGGCTATACATTATGAGCTATGCTTTGAGAATAAGGTGCATGTACCCAATATAATTCACTTTTATACCAAAGTACAGATTCTTGCACATGATTAGCATTGAGAGAAATTCACTTCTAACCATTAAAACCATCCATTAATCTTAATGTTCTTTGTATTCTTTTGTTTCGCCCCGTTCTTATAATCCAGGTCATCCAATCTGAGCTGTGCCACGTGTGTCAGAAGCGTGTTTATCCCATGGAGAAGATCACAGCCGATACCATCAACTACCACAAAAACTGTTTTAGGTGTTCAGTTTGCAAGAACCCTGTCAAGTAAGTCAAATCTGATTCAATTACATTTCATTTTTCCCAAACTTTCAACGTGATTACCTCCATGATAATCTCCCTACAAACAGTGATTAAGCACCCTTCCCTTGCTCAACCGATGAGCTAGTCCCTTTTAATTTGGTTTGATTTGAGAAGAGACGGGTAAATCTAATTGTTTACAAGGGTGTGAGTGATAGCTCTATAAAGATATAAAGTGACTAGCGCCCTCTCAACCACCACCTTAAGAGTGATCAGCATTATATAAAGCATCTTTCCTTTTGAGTATGATGGTAAATCTAATTGTTAACAAGGGTGTGAGTGATATTGGTCCCCTCGTGTGTTAGTAAACCAGATAAGTGACAATCCCCTAGTTTGAAAAAGAAGAATGAAGCTCTCTCTTGACTGAAAAACAACACTACCCCTTTAAGAATTATCTGCTCTATGAAGCGTCTCTCCTTTTGGGGGATGAGGATAAATCTAATTGTTATGAGTGATAGCTTCTTTGGTCCCCATGTGTTGCCAAACCAGATGAGTGACAATCTTGTTATACCGCCCTCGCGCCTGGGGTAGCTACAGGGGGCACGTGCTCCCCCCCCCCCCCCCCAATAATAAAACAAAAACACAATAAAAATGTGCAGGGGAAAACAAATTAAAAAGAAATTAAGAAATACATAAGGCAATGCGCGAAACTTAGCACAGGCCCACTGACTACAAATTGGTTCAAGGCCACTAAATTTCATTGATTCTAAATTCCATGGGTCTAATTGGGCAACCAAATATTAAAGAATTTCTAATGTTTTTCTTTGACTGGGGCCACCAGAGTCCGGTTTTCGGGCTACTGGAGTTTGATCAATCTGGTTTGTACTTGCCCGATTGGGCTACATGCCAAAAAAGTAAATTTTAAAAAGCTTTGCATTTGGTGTGCCCCCAATAATTTGCGTGCCCTTCGAGCGGTCCGACCACGCTATACAACACTGGTTTCGCGCCTGGCCAACCTCACACCTAGGTAGATCCAGCGTCACGCCCCGGATGAAACCGGATTTCGGCCCCGTTAAACTCCTACTGTACCCAAACACGTCGCTACACTTTATGTACATCATGTTAGAAACGGGACCCACGGCACCTTGCAGTTTAAAGTCTGCCTTTACACCTGCAGGGGCCCCGCTAGACCCCATTAAACCCCTACCACACCCCAAAGTATATTGCTGCATTGTGGACGTTGTATATATAAATCGTGGTTGAAATCAAACCCTCCGTACCCTAAAGGTTAAAGTATGACTTCAAAGCAGCAGGAACCCGGACCCCATTAGAACAGTTCCATACCCCATAAGACATCGCTGCGTTGTGGACGTTGTATACTGTGCGTTGTGTTTGAAATCGGACCTACCGCATCCTACCAGTTAAAGTCTAGCAGTTAAAACCAGCAGGGGCTTAAGATGTAGCACCAACGTCACACTCTGTCACTATATTTAGCGTACCTTTTCTCACAGATAGCGAAGGGGATGATGACAGTAATTAACAAGCTCGCTTGTTTATCATTACGAGAAAGAAGATATCGCTGTCGTCGGTTGAGAAAGAGAAGGCCGCTAAGTCACTTTCGGTTGAGAAAGAGAAGGCCGCTAAGTCACTTTTCCTACTTTGGAGATAGTCATGTTAAAAGTTTGAACACCATGATGTGAAACAACAATATAGCTTTCTTTTATATTTATTGAATGTTTCCAAAATCGAACATAATAGTGATCTGATAATTTTGCATCCCGTAGAGGATGCTCCAACCCACAAGATGGTATGCGTAACTCAATTTGGCAAAACATTGACCTAAGTCCTCCTCACTCTCAGTGGGAGTGGGTAAGGGGAGTTGTCTTTGTTAGTAACTCTAAGTGCCATATGGACACAAGTCACAATACTCATATAATCAGATATATTGATTTGTTCCTATATAAACACAATAGATAAGTCTGTTATAATTTGTATCTAGACACTCAGACCTAAGCCAAACTGAACTTCCATTATACTCATCAGAAATGAATGGGTGATAAAGTTGATTGAGATTCAGCATAATACTATACTAACCTTAATTATTTGTTGACAAGCTAAATTATTTACAATGTAAACTTGTCTGAAGAACTTGTTCAAGCAGATCCTAGAAACTTATGTAGCACACAGAGGGTTAAGGCTTTCGCACTGATTGATGAGGGTAATTAACGAGCTTGCTTGTTTATCTTCAGGAGGAAGGTACCATACTATAGGTCGGGGTGAGCGGGTGTTGGAAGGGGGTGGGAGGTGTCTTTGTTGGTAACTCAAAGATACTCGTAGATCAGACCTAATGATTTGATCAGAGGGTTAAGGCTTTCTATTTCTCACAGATGGGGCATCGATTGATGATAGTAATTAACGAGCTTGCTTGTTTATCTTCAGGAGGAGGGAACTATAGGTTGGGGCAAGTGGGTGTGGGAAGAGGGAGGTGTCTTCGTTGGTATTTATTTTGAGTGGTATTTATTTTGAGTGCCATGGTCAACTTGAGGCACTCATCTATTAGATTTAATCCTGTTGATGTGTCCCTATAAGCAATGGACAAGCATTTCCTGTAGATGATAGCCCAACTATTTTGGATCAGTTACTTAGAAGTTCCATTGTGAAAAACATAATAAAAATTGTGCACTTCCACAAAGTTGATAATGTTGTTCAAATTGGTTTATTATTTGTTTGTGTATGCTAAATATTTTTATTTTTATTTTCTCCTTTCCCTCCATTTCTTTTCTTCCATTTCTCAAAATCTCACCCTTCCCTCTGCTATAATTCCACCCTCAATTTCTTGTTTTTCCCTCCATTATTTCACTATGATCCTCCCTCTACCATCCTCCACTCCCCCTTCTCTGCCCCCACCACCTTTCGTTCTTCTTCTCCCCCTTCTCTTTCTCCCTTTCTCCTTTTCCTCATCTTCCTCCTCCTCATCATCCTCCTCCTTCTCTTCTTCCTTGTCCTCATCCTCCACATCATCATCCTCGTCCTCCACTTTATCTTTGATCTCCTACCTTTCCCCTGTTCTCATGATCGCCCCTTGGTCACCTTTATCTTTCCATTTATACTCCCCTCGTTCCCTTCCACCTCACACCCATTCCCCATTCCCCTTTATTCTTGGTCTCCATCCTCCTCGCCACCTCTTATGTAACCATCAACTTCCTTACCCCTGTTGTTTTTACTCTTCCAAATATCTTCTTCCCCCTCCCCTTTTCTTCCAACCCCTTTACTCCACGCATTTTCTTTTTTCCCTCTCCTCCTCATCCCCATCCGTCCCCTCATCCTCTTCCTCATTTGCCCTTTTCTTATTCCCCCTCCTGCCTTCTCCCGTCCCATTTCCCAACCAATCTTCCATGCAACATCCTTGCACTCCCTTCTTCCTGTTCTTCTCTTTTCTTCTTTCTGTTTCTCCTCTCTCTCATCGTCCTGTTCTTCCCAACTTCTCCCTCGTCTTCCGTCTCTCCCTTCTCATCCTCCTCCTGTTCTCCCATCCCATCTACCAAATCTTCTTGCACTCCCTTCCTCTCGCTCTTTTCTCTTTTCTTTTTTCTATTTCTCCTCCCTCCCTGGTTCCATACTCCTAATATATCTTTCCCAACTCATCCTCCACTCCATCTCTGTGGACTCCATTCTACTCCCTTCCACTTCCTCCATCCTTTCTTTCATTTATCCAACTCTTCTCTCTTTCTCCCTCTCCACGCTTTTCCTCTTATCTCCTTATCCACCCCTCCCCTAACTCAACCAATCTCCCATTTAACATCCTCACTCCCTTCTTCTTCCTCCTTCCCTCCTCCTATCCCCCCCCCTTCTTCTTCTCCTTCCCTCCATCTCGTTTCTCCTCCCGCCATCCTCTCCGTCTTCCAGGCTCGGCAACTACTCAGCGCTCAACGGCGTCCTCTACTGTAAACCCCACTTCAAACAGAGCTTCCGGGTGAAGGGCAACTATAACTTCACCGGTCCTCAGGACGGCCAGAAGGCCAACGGAGTTACAGGTATACGACCCGCTCACCAATTTGCCGTCAACTCTCAGAAATATTAATCCATCATCACCACCACCACCATCATCTTCTATTCCCCAATAATCGTAACGCATTCACGTTTTTATTAATTTTGCGTCGCATTCGTTATTCTGCAGTGCCATCACGTAATACATGATAATTTTAAGCCCAATAATCGTAACGCATTCATGTTTTTAACTTTGCGATGCCATCACGTTATTTGACAATTTGTAAGCACTCTAACACCGTAACTTTATAAGAAATATAGTAATATATCGGTTCCAGCTGAATGTTTATCAACAGCGCTCGGATGTTACCTCAAAGAAATATTTGTCCGCCCTCGGATTTAACATGATGCATTCACGGCAATTAATTTCACTTCATATACCACCTTCGCTTTAAATTATATTTAAATAATATTTATGCAGCACTATGCTAGCAGTATCTGGTGTACCACAAACAAACGCAGTTTGCCCGTTAACTTAATCCATAAATTTTATCCTAAAGCGGTTACCATAATTCACCAGAGATCTATCTACACTCTGAATGGTTCTGAATCAACCATGCCTTTTTTAATACTAAATTTGATGATTTCAAATAAGAAATGTTGAAGTACATCAAGCTCTTCTTCTTTTTTTTTTCGCTCGATAAGTTTTAAGTATCATACGAGCACTTGACCAACACTCATTTTAGGTGCATGCGGAAAGTTAAATTTCCTCAGACTTCAATCCTATGTCAGCTATATTCATACACTACATCGGTTCAATCAGGAATGTCATTTTTAGATGGAAATTAGGTGGCAAAAGATTTTCAACAAGTTCCATGTGCTGCTGTGTTTATATATGTTTTGTATTTCTCGGAGATCTGTTTCACATTTGAAAATCGCAGTTTGCATGATGCAAATTATTTCTTGGATGGAAATGCGCACTTACATGTACTTGTACTTCAGTTTATATTCTAAAGCATCATTTGTTATTCACTGGTGTGTTTTTGTTGTATTTGGGTATTTCAATATCGTCGCCCTATATGCACTTATAGTTTGGTATATTGCATTTGCTATTGGTTTATTTATTTCTTATATTTGGGTATTCTGGCATCATTGGCCCATACTTCTCAATTAGATGGTTAAAAATAACTCCATGCTATTAAGTTCAAGGATTAAAATGGAAACACATGTTTAATTGATCCATGGTATGAAGAAAATCAGTAATGATAACTGCATGAGATCATATTTCCCATTTAATTGAGAATTTGGGCCAAATAGTTTGGCTTCGGGAGTCCTTTGGACATTTATATATTTGTCAGGGAAATTTGTATCCTTTTATACAATGGATTGGACATTGCGTACATATAGGCTGTAACCTTATAGTATTCTTCCTGTGTAACTTGGGTGTAAAGACTTGGTTTAAGTTCTGTACCTCTTCAATGCTTGCAGGGGGCTACCTACACCCCTCTTAAATATTTACATGCCCCCCCTCCTCCCCCCCCCCCCCCCCCCCCCCGGCCCACTGGACCCACCCCAACCCCCATTTCAGTGTAAATACAAATAATGGCTGCTTATTCATATTTGCATCAATTTCTTATTCCTTATTACCCATTCCATTTTTAAACATTCTTTATTTAAATTTGAGGCAGGACCACTGACATCTGTAGCTCATGAGTGTAGAAAGTTTTTCACCGAAGATTTTTTTATTTATTTGTAGCGCTTAAATTTTATTTTTAAAGATGAATCTATCTGTTTTTTTTTTTCAAGGAGTAGCGCAAGTTTTGAGTAGTGCAAAAGTGTGCTTTAGAAGTAGATGTGTGCAGTAGATTTGTAAGTGTTTGTCAACCGAGCCAAGGTTTTGGATATCCCTTTCTTTCTACTCTGTATGCAACTTTCAAACCAAATCCCCAGTTCCCCAAATCTACCTGCTTTTATCTGTCTAAATCAAAGAAACGTAATGTAGACAGCTTTCTTTTAGTATCTGGTCAAATGCAGACACACAAGTAAAACTGACTAGCCCCCTCTCTTGGCCAATAGCGGTGAATGTCAGCCTAGTCAAAACTGACTCAACATTGTTGTAACAATTTTTACAAGCTTGCATGAAATGCCTTTGATGTACATTCCACATAACTCACTTACTAACTAACTAGTCTACATGAAACTAACCCCATTGCTACATATCTTATAAAAATATAGATCGTTTCTCTGCACTAAAGTTTTCCTCATGGTATGCAAAGTGTTTATTGGACTGTCCGAGGAATGTGTAATGTGAGTTGATGACATGTAGAGGGCATATTATATAAATGTCTGTAGCTTGCATTTTTGTGAGTGTGTGTGTTTGTAATCTTGCATTTGCATTTTTGTTTTAAATTACAAATTAGAAAAGTCTTGGTATTCATATTTTCTCCCTCTTTCTTGGAAAATGGTTTGGTGTTGCTCTTTTTGCAAACTTGTGCATTTGTTTCATTAAGAACAGTGTTGGGAAGTCTTGATACAGACATGTATACACTTTACAGTTAGAGAAAATCAATACATCATTTAAACTTTCATAATACAAGTTTTTGAAGAAAATGTATAACATTTATCTATTTTTCACCCATGGGAAAGAACTTTGCAATAATTAGTCGAAAGTCAATAAAAAATCATTTAAACTTTGATAATAAAATAGTTTTAGAAAATTATAATTTCATGCATCAGGTACATAACTACATATTAATGACACGTTTTGTTTGGCTTTTGCATGTTATATCGGCGTAAATACAAGGCATATAAATGATATGATATATCTAGACTTTGAGTTGTGATCCAAATAATTGCTTGAACACACACAATGTATATTGAAGAATATGAAAACGATTGAAATTAATTCAAACCATTTAATTTTTTTAAATTAGAGGTATTAACATAATTTAGATCGCATGGAATGGAGTGTACCATACAACATTTGACCAAGCATAAAGTCACATAATGAATCACATAATTCACTATGTTTAACATCAAACTTTGATCAACTTAAAAATTTAATCATAGCACTGACGTTTATGATTTTTTAATCAAATATTAATCATTTTTTGTATCACACTTTTGTTTGAAATGACAACATCTACACAATTTGATTCATTTTCAGTTTGGTTTCGTTCATAAATGATTTTGATAGTTTACTTACTTATTCATGGCTACATTGATTCATAATTTATATTTAACATAACTTTATCATATGACATATATAATTAATTCAATGATTTTGATAATTATATGCTTCTTTATGTTTTAAATGATTTTAAATGTATTTTTAATTAATAATTTCTGTAGGTTTTGGTAGACCTATTGAATAAGTCAAGCTAACATATACTTACTAGAAAAAGCCTCAATTTAAGTAAATGGCAAACATATATAAATACAATGTTTGATCTAATTGTGACATTTGTTTTAATTTTAATTAAAAAACAACTAATTTAAATTCTAGAATTCAAGAGTGTTTAAATAATTAGTTTTTTACCTTGCTAGAATAATTGCTTTAAATGTCTGTTTTCGTTACGACAGCCAATGATGCCCCGTCCGAGGAACCAGAAACGGTTACTGCTGATGAATAGAGAAGAGAACCGATTATTTGGACAGAATAAAACCATTGCCTTGTATCGTTTAGGCCATCGCCATAGCGACAAAGAAAATGTACTAAATCAATATTTGAATTATTATCATCAATAGACATTGTTGATATATAATAAGTCTATGATATATGCTTCTATCTTTTGGAGAAAGTTATGCTGTAATATTTGTAGGAAAATCTCGGAAGTTTGAATAATGCGGCAATATGATTCTGTATTAGACTATGATGAATTAGTCCTGGGCTGCTTCCCAGATCAAACATTGATTGGAAGGAAAAAATCTCTAGAACATTATTAGGAAGAACATTTCATTGATTTTTTTTTTCTTAAATGAAAACTCTTATGTTTATTTTATTCTTACAAAACATATGAAATGGGGATAACATGTTCGTAAGAACATTACAACAATTAATAGAACAAATTGCCCACATTTCTTTTCTCTCTCATACACTTACAAATTTTGCTGGGTTTTTATCATTAATTAATTTGATGAAAGGATGTTTTTTAAAAGACATTTTTAGTTTTAGGTAAGATGCAACTATGTATCTGTTCTGAAGGTGTCTGTGTATGATACATGTGTGTGTTATACGAGTGTGTGTTGTATGTTTGTTTGAATGTTATTATAGGGAATGCTGCTATGTACGTTACAGAGGAAATATTAAGGTAATGGTTCAATATGCAAGTTATATCTTTGTCACTTTTTTTGTTTAGAAGCACAATCAAAGATGATATATAGTTCTTGCCACGTTTTACTCTTTTTAAAGTGTTCTACATCTTTCTTTTCGTTTTTAAACAACTTTAAGATCGTAATAAACGCAAGTTAAACTTGGACAAGGTTTTGAGCTTAAGAATTTGAGTAGAAAGGGCTACAAAACAGGAGAGGAGGGGAGGGGAGGTGAGAGTGAGAGAGAGGGAGAGATAAAAGAAAGTTGCCAGAATTGTTACAAAAAATGAACAAATTCACGTGTTTGTCACGTTAACTGACTATAAAAGATGCAAATTGAGTTAGCAAAATGAGGAGTAGCAGTAGCTTACGTATAAACATTTGAATGCCATATATTGTGAACAGTATATATTTTCAGCCGTCTTTTTCATCATTCAGTATATTTATCCCAAAAGTTACAGCCCATCATTGGATTTTTGTTTCTATTGGTCTTCTTTTTTTTTGTAGCTGCATCTATATATATATTATATTATTGCATTCATCGTTAGAAAACAAGCGGAGGAGCGTGGTTGCAATCAGAGTTTCTTAGTATAATATATATATCTGAAATCATTGTCATTGTGTGTCTTGTTCAAATATATGCCTTAAAGAATCGTAACCTTTTTTTGGCATTTGTACTTTGTAAGCGATTTCGTGGGCTTCCGATTTAGGGCGCTATAACAGTACGCTGTTCAAGTCGTACAGTTGTAAACTCTTCTTCAATTCCTTTTTCATCCCCCTTTTTTTTTCTAGTTTCAATCATCAAAGCTGGTATTTTTCTTAAAATCATCATGGAAATTTCAATCACAGTTTCTGCTGCTGTATATGCTTACAAAAGATCATGGTACGAATACATTTTTTTCTTCAAATGATACACTTTTTCATAGATCTTTAATATCCTTTCTATTTCTTATAATACAAGGCAACTAGTTGCCTGTAAGTGTAGAATTGTCAACTAACTTGATTTACATAATTAGCATTTGAAACATATCTTGCAAACTGCTCATTTTTCTTCAGCCTCGCTTCTACAAAATATTTCCTCTGCCCATATATTATCTTGATCATGGGATTCACAGATACATCTACTATCTACTTGTGTAGTGAGTTCTACTTACATATATATATATACCCAAAGATGCCAATTTGGATGAATTACATCAGAATCAACATAAGTGGTTGATTTAAGTCAAGTCGTATGGTTCATATATATACATTTGATCATTTTGTTGGTTGAATCTCAATATTGGTCTATTTGGACCTTTTTCATATATATATATCATATTGCTTGTGTTGTACGAGTACTTCAGTGTCATATTGATGGCAATTGTAGTGATATGTTCTGAAGGCAGATGGTTCAAAGTAGTACTTGCTCAATGCTATAAGGTCATTAATGCAATAGCCTTTGTATTGTACTAAGTCCTTCTGACAGGTTATGTTCTCGTTATTTCTATGGTTGACTACATTATATCTTTATATATCTTTTTGTAGTATAAGCAGTATGGGGTACCTAGAATATGTGAATGAACATTTGTATATTTCAGGGTTACTTGATGAGAAAAAAACAAAACACATTTTTTGTTGTAAATATGGGTGAATTTAAGAAGTACATTCATTATATATAAATTTGAGCAGAAATTTAAATGATTTTGTTGCAAGTTATAATACAGCTCCTATATTTTACAGATATGTTTCTCTTGCATGTAAATAAAATTTATGAATTAATATCAGTTAATATTATTTCATTTTGTTACTATTGCAATTAAATGTTAACCTCTGCACACAATTTTGTATAACCCTAGAGGATCACGAAGGACCATATACTTTCTGTCAAGTAGTAGGGGTCTATTTTTCTCTTCACATTAAATTAAGAATAAAATGTTGTAGTCTTACACATGTTTGGTTAATTTTGTTCATCAAGCACTAATAATAGATTAGCCAAGGGATCTTTTGCGATCTTTTGGGAGTTATGATGAAAAATTAATCTTTAGTAGTACTTGCCACTTTTGTATCATCATAAACAAAGCAACAACAACAACAACTGAAGATCAGAATAGTCTTGCCCAATTATGTATACCGCCCTCTGTAGTTAGTGTTAGCACAGTGACTTGCCCGACACGTTGACACAGTTGTTTACAAAAGTAAAATAAAAACTTTCTTCCAAAATTGATTGAAATTGATTGGTCAGTTGAAGTATTTGGACTATATTTTTAAAAACTTTTTAGATGATAACATGGCATTAAAGCAATAACTATTTGATGTTCATGTGGAATTTGTTTGTGCCATTTTACATAACTATTTACCGCAATTACATGTTTTTTGTCCTTCAGTTTCTTAGTTTATCGTTTTAAAGTCTTCATGATGATAAATGCTTCCATTTTGGTAGATTGCACCAGGCACCATTTTCAATATACATGAACAATTATAATTATCTAAAGTTTGTAGATGTCAACATTTTTAAAATTTACCTAGAATGTGCTACAATGCCCTTAAAACAAAAAAGATAATAAAACAATGTTTTTTAATAAAGATTATAAATGTCAAATGTTATTGAAAAGTATTAACTTCTTGGCTCGCAATTTATTCTTCTTTTTGTGGTAACGTTATTTATATCTGTGAATAAATTAATGATTCTCAAGCTAGTGTTGCATTTATTCTTTAATTAATTATTATCAAGCTAGGCAAAGAATGTGTTTATTGTGCAGTCGTTACTAGGAATTTCATGATTTTGTCGGAAGAAATGGGTGTTGGTTTCAACAGGGAATCAAACGGGAAACGGAGGCCACTACCAGGATTGAGACAGCGGAATTCTCGTCAGAGGGTTAAATTTAACCCTAGAGGTTATTTTTAGTCTGTGGGTTTAATTTAACTCATTGATGAAAATTTAAGTGTAGGAGTTACATTTAAAACACAGTTGACCCGTAGTATTTGGAGATTATACCTCTCTGCACGGATTCAAATTGGTGAATCAATGTTAGAAACAAAAATGTGAACAAAGTCACACAAGAAACATTTTTGTGCTTACCGAAGGAATCTTTTGATGCGTATCCACGTATCTTCATCAGCCTACTGACTGGAGTTGTTTGGCGTTTTGACGTTACCGCCATCAGGAAGGATCTCTGTCCTGTGACTGGCATATGAGAGTCACAATGATATCGGTAAAAAAACACAAAAGCATACCAAATTCTACCAAGTTGTGATGTGCATAAATGTGTTTGAATTACAATCGTTTCTCCATGATGTTCATTGAAATCAACACCAATTTCTTCTTGGCAATTTGTTCATGCGTTTATGCAGTATAGTAGTAGTGAAGGGGATTTTTTTTAATGGTAATCTTGGACGTACGTTTGTATTTAATAGGGCATGTGTAAAAGTATTGTAATTACGAATTAAGGAGGACATAATTATCACAGTATGGTTTTTATCATCATTATTGTTATTATTATTATAAGTTTATTTTATGTAATACACACATGTATCTTTTAATGAGGGAATAATAATAAAAAATGAGGAATTCATGCTTTTCTTTTTCATTATGTCACCTTGTTTACATCTGTCTCTCTCTTTTTCCACAGTGGAATTTACTAAAGGACAAACAAACAAAAAAAACACCCTAAAATCAATTTTAAAAGTTTGGATTTTATTTGGACATATAAACATATTTGGACATATAAACATATTTGGACATATAGCTGATAATGTGCATTGGTCCATGCATTTGGCCACTAAAACTGAATTTCGGGCCACCAACGATTCACTGATTGTAGAATTTACTTGCCCAGCTTTGGAACCAAAGTAACAGACTTGTTAATATTCTTTGACTTCTTTGTTTAAGTTGTGGAAACGCCCTTGGCATTTAACCCATACAGGGGGTTGTTTCACAAAGACCCTAAGTTGAGCTTATCTCTAAGTTGGACTTAGAAACTATGGAAAGCCATTAGTTTCTTTGAAACAATTTTGTATTTTTTTTTTAAAAGGCATATTAAAAATGTTGACTAAAATCATTGATATTTTTCTATTATCAAGGGGATTTCATGTTCTTGATGTAAAATTTATGAAAAGTCTATTTAAAATACTTGCATGTTTGCTTTTGAATATATATTTTATTCCAAGGATACAAATGGCTTTCCATAATGTTCAAGTCCAACTTAGAGATACAGTTCAACTTAGGATCTTTGTGAAACACCCCCCTGGACTGGTCCTGAAAATACTTGGGCTAGGATCTATGGAGAATAAATGTTATAGCAAAATCAAACGTTCCTGAATGGGTCAAGAAAAAGCAGTATTTTCCCTCCGATTCAGCATTTATACTTTTTTATCTTTGGCAAATTTCACTGTACATTTTCTTTGTCTTGTTCATACTGTGTGTTTGTGATATTCAGCGGTGTATGATTGTGTACGTAGTACTAGTAGCTAGCTAAAGAAAACGTTAGGAAGACCCTGGATTATGAAGATAATTATTCCGAGTCGTGTTAAAGTTTAGGTAAGAAATACATTCTGGTACGATTTTTGTCATGTTTTCTGTCGGCAAAAAATAGTCCCTATAGATGCAAATGTATAGCTTTGCACTATAGCGTTAGGAATGACATGTTCAATGATAATGTCCAAATAAATGTATGAAAATGTGTCTTCCTAACGTTTTCTTTGGCTAACTAGTAGCCTTGTCACACCTTTGCATTCTAGCAAGAAGTCATGATGGTGATACTTCAAATAATATATATTTTGCGACACCTACATCATGTACAGAATTGTGTTGATATTTGTTGTGCCTTGTAATTATGTAATGTCCAGCTGGACCTAGTGATCTTTAAGAATCTGCACTTTTAAACAAAATGACACAAATTGATTTGAAAGAATCGACAATGGTCAAGGGAATTATTGCAGAATGCAAGCGTGTGACAGGGGTTTGATGTTTGTACTTGTATGCAGTGTTTGAAATAATTTCTCCTTTTCATAATTTCCTTCATAAAAGCAAACATAAACTTCATGTGAAGTACTTTCTTTATGCCATAACTGCTTAGAGTGATTGCGTAGAAGGAATGGATTGAAGTATAAGCTGATTGTGAAAAGATTAATATTTAGCTTAGTTTGGTCTAATTTATCTAACTCTTTCACAATCAAAACATAACAATAAGGAAACAAATATTATACAAAAAGTAATACAAATAGATATTTGAATTTTCAAGGTTGAACATTTATGAACAACACTGAATATGTGACCTTACACCACAAAACCACAAAACCAATCAGTCAGGAAAAAATATTGTGCTGATTTTCATATGATATTAAATTAGAAGTCATTACCTTTAATATGGTACATAATTTGTTATATTCTGATTAGGCAAACCCTCTCAAAATGAGCGCCAAAGATTTGGAACATGGCTGAAGCAGTTTTAGAACAAGGGAGCAAACAGACTGCTTCACAGATCGGCGTCCATTCAAGGGCTGTGATCTGATCACTTTTATTTGATGAGAAATCCTATATATTCAAACATGATTTCCAACGACGCTCAAATTTTCATAGAAGGTAGATTAAGATACCCTTATTCAGGAAATATCAAAATCCTGAATCTCATATTTTGAACAAAATTTGAATATTTCAGCTAATAACAGAGAAACTGTTGTTAAAATGGCAGATATTTAACAAAACAGATTGATGGAAAAGATAGATATATTATTATTTAGGCAAAGGATTAATGTGGTTGAGAAAGAGAAGGGCACTGAGTCCATGGGCGTAGATACTTACGTAATACCTATTCATCAGGGGGGATGAATGAATGGATCATCCCCCCCTGATGAATAGGTATCAATGACAGATCTACGCCCATGACCGAGTCACATTTTTCATGTTGAAGGTTTGTGAGTCGATCCTGCAGAAACCAAATTTAGCTCTTATTTCATTTTGGATAAATGTTCCCAAAATTTGAAATATTTACAATCTGAGTATGGCATCACACCGAGGAGGCTCCAACGTACAAGATCAGGAGGTTGTTTCACAAAGATCCTAAGTTGAACTTAACTCTAAGTTGGACTTATAAAAGAGTATGGAAAGCCAAACGTTTCTTAGAAAAATCGTTCTAAAAGTCCTTTTTCAAAGGCTAACATTTTTATTTAAATCATTTATATTTCCTATTATCAAGGAGATTTCATGTTCTTGATGCAACATTTATAACAAAAAGTCTAAAGTTTTTGCTTTTTTGCTATTGAATTTATCGTATTATAAGGCTGCACATAGCTTTTCATAATAGTTAGGTCCAACTTAGAGATACTGTAAGTTCAACTTCGAATCTTTGTGAAACGCACTCCAGAACTCAATTTAGCCAAAAGTGTTAGCCCCCTTCCAAGTCTCATCTAATGGCCGAGTCCCACTATAGCATATATATCTTCTTCCGTTTCCTCTCCGTTTGACATCTAGAGGGTATTCTAGCAGAATACTGGCAGGAAACGAAGTGATGTGGACTAGTGGGAGACTTTTAATTCAGTTTCTGTTTTGTGTGAAACTAAATGGGTGGAATTCACAAAGGAGGTTTGTAGGAGGTTTGTACAAACCATGGTTTGACGATGGTTTACATCTATGGAATGCCATTTGTAAACTGATGGAGAAGGAATGTAAACTCCTTACTTGTTAACAATGTGGATGTACAATTTACATGTATACGAGCAGCATTCCATAGATGTAGACCATGGTTTGTACAAACCTCCTTTGTGAATTCCACCCATTGTCTTTGAACTTCAAAATTTGCTAGATACCAACCGTTTCACCGCATTTTGGTCGGGTAGGAAGCTGAAGGATATGCTTTAGTGGGATATAGGCCATAACGATATGTTAGGTGTATGTATCTGTGTAATGTTGTTTAGTGCATCATGTATAATGAGTATAATTATGATGATGGTGTTGATGTAATCTGATTATATGTCTGTAAGCTTGAGACAAATGATATTGGAGATTTAAAGGGATCTAGTAACGTTGTTGACATGTGCAAAAAGTGATGAATGGTTGATACAATGTATATTGTTGCTATCTGATATGTCCACTGGGTGTTGTGTGAACATTTCAAGTTAAATGGACGTTATATGGCCGAGTAATGAGCAAAAATGCAAAGTGATATTCACTAACTAATTGCACTCACTTTGTACACGGTTTCGACGATCCATTGGATAATTTAACACCTTAACACTTCAATCGTAAATATCTTTTTAACGAAAGGGAAATTTGAAAAACCGAAACCTGTCCCATGCTTTTATTGTTAATACGAGTACAACAAGGTATGAGGGAACCGCTAGAACTCCAATTGGATTTTGAGGATTTGGCCAATGTTACTAAGGTCCCTTTAAAGATGGATAATTGAATTGCCGCTAGCAAGAAATACTAATTACGAAAATGAAAAACAACTCTTGTAAGGATATGGTTTCTTACTTAGAAAAGTATAAACTATGAACATATTGTTAAACAAAAAAAACTATTGATCCAAAACCTCTGGGAACCTAGTGAGTCCTGTATCAACTCTATGGGGTTGGCAAATGTGTGTAGGGAACAGGTTAACCAGTTCTTGGCTGGCGTTTGTTTGTGTGAGTGTTTTTGAATAATGTGATATTGAAAACTGCCACAGGCAATAAATGGTAATTACAACAACAACAAAAAGTGAAAGAAAAACACATTTCATATATCTGAGAGAAAAAAAGAATGATTATCTTCTAGATAATTATGTACTGCCCTTGGAAAATAATGTCTACCTGGAATTACTTCTTCTGAACATGGAGAAAGAGAAATAAATCCGCCACCTTTTGCAATATTGATGATGAACAACACTTTTTGCGCCTCATCATCATCTTCATCAGTATCATCAATGCGACTGTTTATGTGACAACCTCTCATCGCTGCTACGGCAACCGTCTTCCGTCGCCATGGAAATCGACAACTCTTCATCCAAGCTTCATCCTTGCTACAGTGAGCCAGGCTTTCGGAACAAGAGGGAGAAAAAGTATTTTGCATTTTGTTTTTCTTTCCGCTTTTCAGTTGTCTTTGATCAGTACCTTTTTATCATTGCTGCTTTTATTATGCTTATTATGCATATTTTTTTTGTTGCAACATTTGGCAATTCTACATTTTTATTTACATGTGCTTGACTATTTCATGCTTTTTACTTATTATTGCAACTAGATTGGGATTGGGCACTTGCATACATATGGGCTTCCTTTGGCGGACTAGCACCCCCCCCCCCCCCCCAAAAAAAAAAAAAGAAAAGAAAAAGAAAAAAAAAGTAAATAAATAAATAAATAACATAAAAATAGAAATAAAACAATACAAATAGGAACAAATAAATGAACAAATCAAATGAATAAATAGTAATAATATAAAACAATTTAAATAAATAAATAAATAAAAATACAAACAAAATATTTGGTATAAGGTTCAAATTATTGATATAATTTACCACAAAATACCAACATTTTGATTGTCATGTGTTTTAGGCTCACTTCACTCTAAATGATTTTTGTTCAATGCTAAATATTAGTTATCAAATAGTTATCACTCTAAAATGCCAATTTTTAACACTAATGATTTCACTTGTCATGACTTTCAGTACTCGAAAACAAATGTTTTTAATATTTACCATGGAAGGAATCGGATAAACCTTATTCAAAAGTTGTCATCGGAATTAATTAAATAGGGACCCCAACTTATGTTATTCCAAAAGCTTAGTTTCAGGAGACAAAACAATACAATGAATTCAAAAAACACATCTAATCTGGGAATTACATTCCCTCATTAATATGGATTTTTAATAATTAAAAAAGAATTTAAAATAAGATATGGAAGTATTTCTTTGTTTTGTGGGGTGAATTTATTCTGTTTTAATATTTTCACAGCATAGAAATAGCACATTTGCACACATTTGCTTTTCTATTGTATAATGCTTTCATTTTTGCAGTCTAGCGATTATTACATTCTTTTTGCTCTTTATTATTATAAAATACATTATGAAGCGCCTATAGGGATGTAAGTTACAAGTACATGTAGTACTAGTTACAAGCTATATAGTGTGTTAGTTCAACATGAAATGAATTTACTCTATTTCTTTGATGTATTACATTTATTTCTTTTTACTTTGCTTTAGTATATGTAGTCTTTATGGTCAATTTACTAAAGATCATCAGTTTATCTTGAATAAATAAATAAATAATAATAATAGTGGATACTTATATAACGCACGTTCCGTCGGTACCCATTTGCTTAGTTTGTAATGAGGGAGAAAATGTGCACGTTGTGTTCAGGCATGATTGCAGTGTGTATCCGTAGACCGGGGTAATAATAATAATAATAGTGTAAAGTGCTATGATCATACTCATGTGAACAGCGCCATATAAATAACAGTTAAAATTAATATTTTCATGGGGACACTACTGTTTGATGATGCTTGTTCAGTAAATTGTTTTGCATAGAACTCTGATTGTAGATTTTGGGGGGTTGATTTTATTTTATTTTGTTAAATATCTGTTTGTATTGATTTATTTATTTATGTATTTATTTATTTATTTATTTATTTGTTGGGGGGGGGGGGCTCTCTTTGGCATTATGTGAAATTGCAGTGAGTCTCTGTTTATTCCTTTTGAAATGAAAAACTATTAAAATATCAGATATGAAAGGTATTAATTCTTACAAAATAATGATTTTCTGAAACGAATTACACAAAAGGTCACATTCATGGACATTACATGTGTATATATTGATTGAAAACAATATTTTGTGCATGAACTAGGGAAGTCTTAGCTATCAAACTTACAGATATTTTTGGCTGGAATACTCCCCAGGGAGTGTAAAATGTGCACTTTGTGTGCAGGACTGATTGCGGCGTGTAGCCGTTGAAGAGGGTAATAATAGCGCTTAGAGGCTTTGTTGCAAGATGCGCTCTATGAATATCTAGATCTATTATTATTATGTTTTAACTTTTTGTGTTTATTCTTGAAAAATAAGGGTGACGATCAATGTACATATATGCATACTATTTGCTATGAATTGTTATGATTTTTTGTTATGATCTGAATTGTATAAATGTACTAGTTTTTGTGCAAGTATAGTTTTATTTGCTTCATATTTATCCTTATACACAAATAATTTCTTTCTTTTGTCCTAACCGTTTATTATAAATTGATTCTCAGTTTAATCATTAGATCATCTAGATATAACAAATAATTAAGAGTTAGTTTATCCAATCTGTATAGTTAACAAATAAGTTCTCATTAGTTGAATTGCACCCTAGCTCCGCACCAGACAACATACAGAGTTAAAGGGATCTAGTAACTTTTTTGACATGTGCAAAAAGTGATGAGTGATTGATACAATGTATATTGTTGTTATCTGATATGTCCACTGGGTGTTGTGTGAACATTTTAAGTTAAATGGACTTTATATGGCCGAGTAATGAGCAAAAATGCAAAGTGACATTCACTAACTCATTGCACTCACTTTGTACACGGTACTGACGATCCGTTGGATTATTTGACATCTGAACACTTCAATCGTAAACTATCTTTTTTACGAAAGGGAAATTTGAAAAACCGAAACCTGTCCCATGCTTTTTTTGTTAATAAGAATACAACAAGTTATGAGGGAACCGCTAGAATTTCAATTGGATTTTGAGGATTTGGACAATGTTACTTAGTCCCTTTAAGACCCTTTCATGAAACAAGCCTGTCTTCTTATAGAGTACAGAACCTATGACGTCATCAAAATCTATTTTGAGAATTTTCAAATTTGAACTTCATTTTATGAAAGAGCTTCAAAAATAATGTCCAAATACCGAAAATCAATTGAATATGATAAGTATTGGCCAAGATTATGCCCATCCGAATGAATTTTACTTCAATGGGCAATCAGTGTTATAGTGCTCTGGTTCATAAAGTTATGAACCAGTGCACTATAACACTGATTGCCTATTGACAACAAATTCATTCAGATGGGCATATATCGGTTAATACATAACATATTCAATTGATTTTCGGTATTTGGACATTATTTTTGATGCTCTTTTGGCGGAAAATAAAGTTCAAATTTGAAAATTCTAAAAATAGATGTTTGATGACGTCACACTTCACCACTCTATATATTTGAAGTTTTATTGTATTGATATTTTATTTTATTCATACTAAAAACTAAATTGAAAGATTACTAAAATAAGTAAATTGATTAGTTTTAATAATTTTACCAATGCATTTAGAATAGACTTAATATAATATTTATACAAGATTTTAAGACAGTTGGAAAAGCTGTAGATTTTATTGAACAAATACTTTTATTTATATTTTCTTCAAGCATAGAAAGGTAAATTTAATTGTAAGATTTACATTATATAACAAACACATAGAAAATGGAAAAAGGGCAGAAAATTGATGCATTTATTGATACCGAAAAAAATACACGGGGCGGCGGGCGAATTCGCCCCCGAAATGCACAAATTCGCCCCCGAAAAAAAATTGGATTGTGATCAAATGCTTATAAAATGATCACTTACAGCATTATAGCTTATTAGTAGCCCCTGAAATTCAAAAAAGAGCCCGGAAATTTGTAGCCCCCGAAAGTTGGAAAAGTAGCCCCCGAAAATGGAGCCCCAGAAATAAAAAATGTAATTTGTTCGCTGATACCCTACAATACACACATACACTCACACTAACATATATACAAACATACGCACCACACACACACACACATCGCAAACAGACATGCAATCATATTAATAAGTTACTTTTCACATTGCCTGGGGTGTTTCAGATATGAATATTGTATGATTCATAAACCAATATATATCAACTGG